>VDFB02291268.1:0-36440 GCA_007258455.2 Sequoia sempervirens | reverse complement strand
TGCAACACATAATTTCATAGATGCACGATTAGTGGAAAAATGTGGAATTCAAACTCAGCAGTTTGAACCTATATTAGAGTGAAAGTTGTTGATGGGTACACTCTCAATTGTGAGAGAATGATTCTGGATCTGCCTATGAAACTCAATAACTATGAGTTTAAAGTAGAATTCTATGTGGTTAACATGGGTGGCATAGATATAGTCCTTGGCATGAAGTGGCTTCATGCAATTGGTGAGTTCACACTCAACCTTAGAGAGATGGAGATGAAATTTAAGGCTGATGGAACAAACCATGTATTGAAGGCCATCAAGGACAACAACTTGAAGCTTATTACTATTAGGAGAATGGAGAGGTTGATTATACATTGCATGGTAGAGTGAGAAAAATATTGTAAATTGATGCCTACGTATGATGAGAAACACAAAACACCCTACCATCTAGATGTTCAGGAGCTTAGGATTAAGCGTGCAAAGGTGTTAAGTGACATTCCACATGGTAGACCTCCTGATAGAGGCATAAAGCACATTGTTGAGTTGAAGGAGGGAACCGAGCCCATCATGATTACACCTTATCAACACCCAAAGCATTTGAATGATGAAATTGAGAAAACGATTAAGAAACTTTTAGTTATGGGACACATAAGGCCGAGTAAGTCTCCTTTCACTTCATTAGTTGTTTTGGTGAAGAAGAAAGATGGTACCCTTAGGATGTGGATTGACTACTGTGTACTGAACAAAAGAACAATAAAGAATAGGAATCCCATCCCATGCATTGATGAGTTGATAGATGAGCTTCACAAAGATTGTTATTTCTCCAAGATTGACTTGAGGATAGGATACTACCAGATTAGGGTCAAAGAGCAGGATGTTGAGAAGATTGCATTTAGATGTCATTGTTGACATTTTGATTTTCTGGTCATTCACTTTGGCTTAACCAATGCACCAGCCACCTTCTAGTCCACCATGAATAGGGTCTTCCATCCTCAGTTGAGGAAAATTTTCCTTGTTTTCTTTGACGACATTTTGGTTTATAGTAGACCTTGGGACAAGCACTTGGTTCACCTAGATATTGTGTTGGGCATACTTGATAGGGAGTTCTTGTAAGCCAAGGAATCCAAGTGTGTATTGGGCATGGAAGAACTTTTGTATTTGGGTCACATCATCAGTGCAGAGGGAGTTTGCATGGATCCTAATAAGGTTTGTGCCATAATTGATTGGTCTACTCCTAAGACTTTGACTCAACTTAGGGGATTTGTAGGGTTATGTGCCTTCTACCATCAGTTTGTTAGTGGGTTCTCGTAGCATGCTGCACCACGTATGGATTTGAAAAAGAAGGGAGCACTCATTTGGACACCTCAAGCACAGGAGTGTTTTGAGAAGTTCAAACAATTGATGGTGACATTCCTAGTTCTAGCTTTTCCAGATTTCACCAAACCTTTTGAGCTTCATTGTGATGCTAGTGGAGAAGGTATTGGTGTAGTGATTATGTAGGACTGTCATTCAATAGCTTTCAAGATTAGGAAGCTAAGGGGTCCTAAGAGGAGCTTTAGTATTTATGATAAGGAAATGTTGGCTATCATGCATGCTATGGCCAAATTCAGGCAGTACCTAGTTGGTAGCAAGTTTTGTATCAAGACTGATCATAACAACTTGAAGCATTTCCTTGGACAATAGGACTTGAACGAATGTCAACATAAATGGGTCAGCAAGTCATAGTCATATGATTTTGACATCTCCTATGTCAAAGGGACTCATAACATTATTGTCGACACTTTATCTCATCATCCCCATTTGAGCTCCATGGCAGTTATTTTAGAGGATTGGAGTCACATGATCATAGCAAAGTATGCCAAGAATCCATGGGATTCTAGCATTATAGATGGGACAATTCAGGATAGCAGGTACTCTCTTGTGAATGACCCCATCATTTACAAAGACATAATTTTTTTGGTCCTAGGTTCAGATGTGAGGAATAGGTTATTGAGGACTTTCCATGATTCACCTATGGTTGGTCATCTTGGGTACTTTAAGACCTATAGGAAGGTACGAGAGAGATTCACTTGGAAGGGTCTCAAATTCAATGTTCTTCAATATATCAAGGAGTGCTCTATTTTTCAGCAGAACAAACAAGAGCATACATACCCAGTTGGGTTGCTTTAGCCGATTCTTATTCCTGAGAGGAAGTGTGAATGCTTGTCTATGGATTTCAGTATAGGCTTTTTGAAAGCTCAAGGGAGAGACAACATTTATGTGGTAGTAGATCGATTGATGAAGTATGCACATTTCTTCTCAATCACTACTACCTACTCTGCTACACAGGTGGTGGATTTGTTCTTTCATGAAGTATTCAAATTGCATGGTTTTCCTTGAAGTATTGTCAGTGACAAAGATAGTAGGTTCATGGGTAAATTTTGGTAGGAGATATTTAGACTATGTGGGACAGATCTTACTCTGAGCACTAGCTACCACCCACAAACAGATGGGAAGATTGATATTGTCAACAAATGGGTGGAGGGATACCTATGGAACTACATTTTCAGGTAGTAGAAGGCTTGGGTGAAGTGGTTACATCTTTGTGAGTATTGCTACAATTCCACTCACCATATGAGTATGTAGATGACACCTTTTAGAGCATTGTATGGATATGATGCTCCTAGTTTGCTCAATTTATTGCCGAGTGATTGTAGAGTACCTAGTGTTGGGGATATGTTATAGGAGAACCAGTACATCATGAGAGCACTTCGTGAGAACATTCAGAAGGCTCAAATCAGAAAAATAAATATGTTGATCAGAGGAGGGTTGAGTGATCTTTTGAGATCAATGATATGGTATATCTAATGCTACAACTCTATAGGAAGTCCACTCTTAGGAAGAGGGGCATAAAGAAGCTCAAGCCATGCTACTATGGGCCATTCAAGATTGTTAGGAAAGTTGGCGAGGTGGCTTATGAGTTAGACCTACTAATAGACAATAGGGTGCATAGTGTATTCCATGTGTCACACCTCAAGAAGGCGTTGGGACAACATATAGTTCCCTCTTTAGACTTACCACCCTTAGATGATGAGGGGAAGTTGATTTTAGTACTTGAGGCCTTCATGGATTCCAGAGAGTGTCGTCTTTTGAGGTAGGTTATCAGGGAATATTACTATGAAGAACCTATTGGAAATATGTGCCTCAAATATTACAGGCTAAAACCTCCATGAGTGCCAAGTCTGTGTGACAGGTTCCATGTTTGGCTAACTAGTAGTTTGCTTTATTCGGTTCTGACCAGGTCGATGTGACCTTATCACTATCTTGTTGATTTGTACACTGAGAAGTCTATCACTATTACATAGTGTGTTCGTTGTGACCTTATAGCACTTGGGAGACCTCTTGCTGAAAGGCCATTCAATCGTGTATCGGCGAGACTCTTGGTGACTACGGGCTTTAGGATAACTGAAGCTTCTCGCTAAGAACTCTCAGCGAAGGGTTAATATCTCGCTGATAGCGTATGTGTTGAGGTCCGTGGGGTAACCCATATTGACTCAGTAAGAAGTCACTGTGAAAGCAGATGTTATGCTGACAGTGTTTGTTTTGTATTCATTGTGGAGACTTGGTTGAAGGAAATGTCATTGGTAAGATGTCCTACCAATGTGGATATGTCTCAGTGACAAAGACTCAAGTGTTAGTCTTTAGTGTAGCTCTTAGCGAATGATCGTCATTGGTGGAACACGGTGGTTTCGATAAGAAGTCGCAGCAACTTCGATGAGTCTTGCTAATGTTGAAGAATCTTCAAAGTAACTTAAAGCTATCAGAGAAACCTCTTAGTGATGGCGAATGTCTTGCCGATAGCCGATGGCTATCGGGGTAGCTCTTGGCGACAGTTGGTCATCGAAGTAACATATGGAGATCGGTATGAACTCTTAGCGATAGGTGTGAGTCTTGCCGACTTTGATATAACCTTTGATGTCTTGCTATGACTTCCTAGTGAAAGCAATAGGTTAGGGCGACTATATGATGACTCGGTGTATCTCTTGGAGCTCGATATAACATCTTGGTGACTACAGAGGCTCTTGGCGACATCGATATGAAGTATATGTGGCATCGACGAGACACTGTTAGTGTCTCACCAAGATGCCAGTGCATTATGAATTCTGTTGACTGTCTGTCTGTCATACATGGAATCTCATGGATGAATAGAGGAAGCCGAAAGTGAACTATTAGCAGTTGGTTTGTTGTGACAGTTCTGTGAGAAAGCTCAACAATTAGGGAACACCATGGATATAGTTGGAAGTTGTAGATGCTTGGGGGTTGGATAGTAGTTCAATCAACTATGAAGTGTGAAGAATTAAAACTGTATCAGTAAAGGATTTAAAATTTGAAAAGGCTATAACTTGGATGTTTTCTATTCGAAGAATGTTCATGATGAATGCTGTTCTATAATGACACCAGAAAGATAAGTTTGGAATTGTATGTAATTTTGATTACTATAATACAAAGTGATTTCTCTTGGTGTGGTGGGTTTTTCTCCCGTAAGGGTTTTCCCACGTATATATGGTGTTCATGTGTGTTTGTCTAATACTCTATTTCTATAATTTGTTTCTTAGTGCATCTCAACTTGACTGTAATTGAAATTAAAAGTACCTTTGCATTCTTTCCTAAGGTATTGATGTTAGGAGAATTGTTTTCTGCATCTAGTTTTCCTTACAAGTGGTATCAGAGCCTAGCCAGTTGTGTTATCCTTGGGGGTACATTGGGTTTTTTGTGTCAATATTGTTCATTGGGAGTCTTGTAGAGATTGTTATTTCTATTTATAGGTTAAGATGTCTAGTTCATTTGGGAAGATTGAAATAGAGAAATTCAATGGTAGTATCTTTGAATTGTGGAAACTCAAGATGGAGGATCTCTTAGTAGATCGAGACCTTTGGCTTGCTGTGTCTGGAACTAAACCTACAGGCATGAAGCAAGAAGATTGGGACCTTGTAGATAGAAAAGTTAAGGGGATAATAAGGCTCTATTTGGCAGACTCAGTTCTTCTCAGTAGTAGAGAATGCCTCTCTTATTGGAAGGAAGCGTCCTTTATAAATCCTTGGTAAAATAAGCTATTTTCCTAAAGCTCTACTCTTTGGGAATCTGAGGAAGGAGTGTAGCTAGTCAATTTGAATCATTTAACATCACTTTGCTCCACACAATTAACATACATTTGTAAAGATTGAAGAGAGGTCTGTTTTGTATGCTTTTGTTATATGTTCTTTTATAGACTCTTGGGATCAGCCGAGTGGCTGTTGGAATTCACGCTTCTAGTTTCAAGATGGAGAGATGTTATTGGTTCTGCTTTAACATCATAAGAGATAGAAGAAATCTTATAGAGATAAGCTAAGGAGGGATGCACTATGAGGAGGGAGGTCAAAGGAGAAAGGCAAGAAAGAAGGACAAGAGGTCAAATGTCAAGGAAATCAGGGAGATCAATGTCTCAGCAAAAAAGTCAAAGGTGAAGTCTCTTTGGAAGCTGGTAGGTAACCCTGGTCATGTCAGGAGGATTAGCAAAGGGAAAAGGACACAGTGGTTTTGCTACTCCCTTGGAAATTGGTAGGCTGACACCCTTCGGCTGCC
Source organism: Sequoia sempervirens (assembly GCA_007258455.2). Lineage (NCBI taxonomy): Eukaryota > Viridiplantae > Streptophyta > Pinopsida > Cupressales > Cupressaceae > Sequoia > Sequoia sempervirens. Next base: position 30,848 of record VDFB02291268.1, on the reverse strand, counting down.
CAGCTGCGAGGCGCCAGTTATTGATGTCACAAATTGATTACAGGGCATTATCAGGCGGTGATAAAGCCAAAATCGTCGTGTTCGTCATCTAAAATCTGCTTGGGAAGTGCCCAAGATGACTAGAGGTTCAATGATGCTAGATAGAGGTGCTTGAATTGGTACCTTGTACAAGCTGGATGCACAAGTTGTTCAATGTAACAGTGTCTTTTCGAAGTCACTGAAAGCTGCTCATGGAGGTAAAGAGGGAAATATCCCAAATTATGTAAACTCTACGGAAGTAAGACTTCCTATAGAGAAGACTATGCTTTGGCATCATAGACTAGGCCACATAGGAGAAAAAGGTTTAAAAACTTTGAAAAATAAAAACCTGGTTGAGGGGCTTAAAGATTGTAATCTGGAATTTGAATTCTGTGAACATTGCATATATGGAAAGCAGCATCATTTTTCATTTTATGATAGTCCTCATAAATCTTCTAGTTTGTTAGACTATATTCATTCAGATGTGTTTGGTCTAGTAGATGTTCCTTCTTTGTCTAAATCAAGATATTATGTGTCATTCATTGATGATTATTCAAGAAGAGCATATATATATTTCTTGAAAAGTAAATCAGAAGTGTTTAGTTGATTTAAGGAGTTTAAAAATCTTGTTGAAAATCAGACTGGTAAAATAATAAAATGCTTAAGGACTGATAATGGTGGTGAATTTTTTTTTGATGAATTTGAAAGATACTATAAAGACCATGGAATCAAAAGAAACAAGACTACACCTTATACTGCATAGCATAATGGAGTTGCAAAAAGGTTCAATAGGACAGTGATGGAGAGAGCATGAAGTATGCTTAGTAGTGCTAGTTTGGAGAAGTTCTAGACTGAAGCTACTGCTACTTCATGTTACTTGGTTAATTAGTCTCCAAACTCTGCTCTTGTTGATAAGACACCTTTGGAAGCGTGGTCTAGTCAGAAGCCCTCTCTTAGACATATTAGAGTTTTTGGCTATGAGGCATATGCACATGTGTCGGATGTAAAAAGATCTAAGTTGGAGAACAAGGCTATCAAGTGTACTTTTATTGGCTATAGTGCTAACATTAAAGGATACAAGCTTTGGAATCCTCTTACAGAGAAGGTTGTATACAACAAAAGTGTAATCTTTCATGAGCTGAAATCTTCCACCTTGGATCTACAGTCAGAGACAAAGTCAGAAAATAGTAAGAATGTAGCAACAATTCCTCCTACACTAGAGAAAGAGGAATTGAAGATTCAAAACATACCTGAAACTGAGGAGAGCTCAAGTAGTTCTGAAAGTTTTGAAGAAGATGAACCTCAACCTCAGCCTGTAAGGAGGTCAACACGAGAAAGGAAACAACCAGATAGGTATGGGTTCTCATTAATTGATTCTACTTGTGCCTATGCTTTAATTTCTAGCACTGATGAGCCTAGGACTATAAAGGAGGCAATTAAAATGTCTAATTCAGATTCTTGGTTGGAAGCCATGGAGGAAGAAATGGCATCATTAGATAAAAATGAAACCTAGACTCTGGTGCCCTTGCCTAAAGGGAGAAAACCTGTGGGCTGTAAATGGGTATTTAAGAAAAATTGGTTTTGGATAGCGATTAGCAGAAAATGCAAAGGCTTGGTTCCAAAGGGTTATTCCCAGGTAGAGGGAATTGACTATGGGGAAATCTTTTCTCCTGTAGAAAAGCTGACATCCATTAGATTTCTATTGTCACTTGCAGCAGCGTATGACTTAAAGGTTGAATAGATGGATGTGAAGGCAACATTTCTTCATGGTGATCTTGAAGAAGAAATCTATATGTCCTAGCCTGAGCACTTTGTTGAGAAAGGTAAAGAAAAACTGGTATGAAAATTAAAGAAGTCTCTGTATGGGTTAAAGCAGTCACCTAGAATGTGGTACCAGAAATTTGATACTTATGTATTATCTTTAGGCTTTATGAGATCAAAATCTGATCATTGTGTATATTATAAAGCTAAAAGTGATCAAGTGCTTGTTATTGCTCTTTATGTTGATGATATGTTATTCATAGGAAATAGCAAGCTAATAATTTCTGATCTTAAGTCTGAGTTGTCTACTAAGTTTGAAATGAAGGATCTTGGTGCAGCAAGGTATATTCTGGGGATGGAGATGGGATAGGAAGAATAGAAAGCTTTGGCTCAGTCAGAGTAAGTATATAAGGACTGTTCTAGAAAGATTTGGTATGAATAATTGCAAGCAGTTAGTTGTTCCAGTCATGTAGGGAATGAAGCTATCTATTGAGGACTATCCAAAATCTCCTACTGAGATGGAGGGACACTGGCAGAGCCCGGTGGCCCACCCTATGCCTAGATCTTTGGCCAAGGCAGTCTTATATATATGCAATAGTGCGTACAGAGACTAGACATTACTTAAGAAATTGGAAGTACTTAGATCAATTTATAGCTAATCCGAGGGTAAGAATACATTAGGATCTTGTGAAGAGAGTATTTACTTAGATATTTAGAAGGGAACTTTAAGGTCATTGTATTACAGGATCGTGGGACTCGGCGTTTTAAAGATTTGTTATTATCCAAATTTTAGTTAAGAGCAAGGGACAGTATTAGTAGGAATCCACCAGCAGATATATTTTCATGGTAAGATGATGCGGTGAAAGTTGGATGGAAACGAAAGCGAGTACATGAAATTAAGCTTTGTATCCACTATAGAAATTGAGATACATAGCTGACTACTCATGCTTGTAAAGAAGTTGTATGGTTGAAAGGTTTGTGTTCTAATATTGGTTTTGATGCATAGGAAATAACAATCTTATGTGATAGTCAGAGTGCCATTTTTCTAGCAAAGAACCATAATTTCCATGCCATAACGAAACATATTGGCGTATAGTACCACTTTGTATGAGATATGGTTGAGGATGGAAAGGTTAATTTGGAAAAGGTTGATACTCTGGAGAATGTTGCAGATGCATTGATGAAGCCAGTGAGCATAGACAAGTTTAGGTGGTGTGCCAGTTTAATGGGCTTTAGTGCCCATGATTTTCAGTAAGTATTAATTATGCTCTGGAGGTGCCTATATGATCTTCGTCAAGTGGGAGATTGTTGGAAATATGTGCCTCAAACATTACAAGTTGAAACCTCCATGAGTGCCAAGTCGGTGTGACAGGTTCCATGTCTAGCCGTGTAGCAGTTTGCTTTATTCAATTCTGACCAGGTCGATGTGACCTTATCACTGTCTTGCCGATTGTACACTGAGAAGTCTATCGCTATTACATAGTGTGTTCATTGTGACCTTATAGCACTTGGAAGACCTCTGGCCGAAAGGCCATTCAATCGTGTATTGGCGAGACTCTTGGCGATTATGGGCTTTGGGATAACTAAAGGTTCTCACTAAGAAGTCTCAGCGAAGTGTTAATCTCTCGCCGACAGTGTATGTGTTGAGGTCCTTGGGGTAACCCATATTGACTTGGTAAGAAGTCATCACGAAAGTAGATGTTTTGCTGACAGTGTTTGTTTTGTATTCATCGGGGAGACTTGGCCAAAGGAAATGTCATCGGTAAGATGTCCTACCAATGTGGATATGTCTCAATGACAAAAACTCAAGTGTTAGTCTTTAGTGTAGCTCTTGGTGAATGATGGTCATCGGTGGAACATGGTGGTTTTGATAAGAAGTCCCAGCGACTTAGATGATTCTTGCTAATGTTGAAGAATCTTCAGAGTAACTTAAAGCTATCAGAGAAATCTCTTAGCGATGGCGAATGTCTTGTCGATAGCCGATGGCTATCGGGGTAGCTCTTGGCAATAGTTGGTCATAGGAGTAACATATGGAGATCGGTATGAACTCTTGGCGATAGGTGTGAGTCTTGCCGACTTCTCCTTGGTGCTCAGTAGGTATGGGGACTTTGGTATAAGCTTTGATGTCTCGCTATGACTTCCTGGTGAAAGCAATAGGTTAGGGCAACTACATGATGACTCGGTGTATCTCTTGGAGTTCGATATAACATCTTGGTGACTACAGAGGCTCTTGGTGACATCAATATGAAGTATATGTGGCATTAGGGAGACACTGTTAGTGTCTCACTGAGATGTCAGTGCATTACAAATTCTGTTGACTGTCTGACTATCATACGTGGAATCTCGTGGACGAATAAAGGAAGCCGAAAGTGAACCGTTAGTAGTTGGTTCATTGCGACAGTTCTGTGAGAAAGCTCAACAGTTAGGGAACACCATGGATATAGTTGGAAGTTGCAGACACTTGGGGGTTGGATAGTAGTTCGATCAATAGTGAAGTGTGAAGAATTAAAACTATATCAGTAAAGGATTTAAAATCTGAAAAGGCTATAACTTGGATGTTTTCTATTTGAAGAATGTTCATGATGAATGTTGCTGTATAATGACACCAAAAAGATAAGTCTGGAATTGTATGTAATTTCAATTACTGTAATACAAAGTGATTTCTCTTGGTGTGGTGGCTTTTTCTCCCGTAAGGGTTTTCCCACGTATATCTGGTGTTTAGGTGTGTTTGTCTAATACTATGTTTCTGTAATCAATTTCTTAGTGCATCTCAACTTGACTGTAATTGAAATTAAAAGTACTTCTGCATTCTTTCCTGAGGTATTGACGTTAGGATAATTGTTTTCCACATCCAATTTTCCTTACAGAACCCAACTAGTTCAACCTCAACTACTAATGCTAAACTGACTGTTTAGGTGTTTTTGCTTGTTTTTGTGAATTTTAAGGCAATTTTTTAGAAGTGCACCTGACATAAAATTATGCTAAAACTTAAATCAAAGCAATAATATGGAAACTGGTATTGTATTGAGTATTAAACAACTGCTATAGATAGATTGCAAATAATAGACATACCCGAAAACCTCCAGATTAATTAAATAAAATAGATCTATACATGTTAGGCAAGATATGTTGAATTTGGTGAAAAGCAATGCCCACCTCCAGATTTGGATTTCTCCAAAGCACAAACTAGATCAAAGGCCTTGAGAAAGAAAGGCATCCAAAATGGTGACAATAAAAGGCCCAAAAGATAGGCTCTTTGGCAATTGCTTCACATGCCCAGTCAAGGATTACGCGCCTTTCAAGATGAAAGTATGACCCTCTAGAGAAATGGTACGACCTCCCTTTTGATGCACAATGGTGATGGAAGATGGCGTCCTAAAGAATAAACCCTCTCCTTTATTGAAAATTGAAGAATTGTTGAACATACAATCTCTGGTGAAGCTCAAACAGAATCCTGAATTGAAGCCATCCCTGTAGCAAAGATTTAGTGGGTATTTCATAGCTTCAAGTCTACAAATCACTAAAAAATCCTTGCTCTCCAATGGTAGAAAATCACTCTAACCCTTGTCTCAGACAAATACATAGAGAAGATAAAAAGAAGCAATTTCAAATGATCATAACTGAATGAGGTTGAATTTCCTTCTTTTTCCTTATAACCCAAAAATGCACGCTTTCCAAGAAGTCACAACTTTTTGGCATTTAAAATACATTTAAATGAAATAAAGTCACTTCAATAGTCTTATAATTCACTTTACCAAGTGGATGCACCTTTTAAATGACTTAAGTGATTTTGATTTTCACTTTATAACTTTTAAGTGATTATTTTATAATATTTTAAGTGGCTTTTAATTATTATAAAGTCAAATCATAACTTTATAATATTAAATGACTTAACCACTAAAATATTCATAACTCCCTCAATTCTTAGTGTTTTGATGTGCCATCAGAAGCTGGCGAACACTGAACTAAAAAGGCTTGCGTTGAACCCAAAACTCAACTAAAGGGGTGGAAACAACAATATCCACCATCATCTGCCACTAAGATCACCTATCCACACATGTTAGCCTATGAGGAGCCAAATAATAGGCTAACCCATCTGCTACTAACACTGACTAGAGTGAGGACATTACAGAATCTATGTGGAAGGCCTCTAGCCCATACTCACCAATTCCAAGTTCTTTGATTGTAGTCTTGATCATTGGGATAGTGTGAGAGGAAAGTGGCGATGAAGGATCAACATATGAAGATAAAGATGGTGATGCAGTGTTGGTAGGGAAATATTGTGAATTACCATGACTACTTTGTAATAACTTGTAATATTGAAATGGATTTTTATCAACATGGATAGTCACTTAAGTTCCATTGTGGGGGAAGTTTATGAACTAGTGGAATGTGGATGGAATGAATTGTATGGTATGGATCCACGTGTGGACAAGGAGGATGTTATAGGAGAGATGAAGGTCTAAGATTTGGTAAGTAGTTTCAATTGTAGTTGGACTGACAAGGATTGGTAAATTTATAGAGCCTTTAGATTCACACTCAAATTTTTCATATGATTTGATGATAGTTTTTTTTTGGGGATCAATAACATCATTAGAATATCCCAATTGTTTAATTAGACTCAAGCTAAAAATATTGTCTTGATCCACCATCTATTAGGATGCATTTAATTGTGGTTTTGTGTATGTGGGCTTGAGGGTAAAGTGGATTGTTATGAGATGGATTAATGGAGGGCATGTTATTAATAGAAACTATGAGGGAATGTGAAGATGATAAGTGTCCTATAATGGATTGAAATTGAGAAATATCAATGTCATTAGGGGCACAAGATTCATGGAGGGATTTCTCAATGAGGTCCTTGTGGATTGGATATGTTTTAAGTAGCTCAATGATAGATATTTGTGCTTGTAATTTTTTCAAGTGGTTGAGGATGCTATATTGATGTGTAGGTTGAGATGAGGATGCAACTCCTTGAATATCAATTTGACCATGTTGGGTATTCATGACACAATTAGGTACTTTGATGGTGCAGGAGCACCTAGGCTGACCTCCACCAAGTTTGTGCACAATTTTGGCTTGTTTTGACTTTAGCCAAGTTAGGGATTTTGGTGTATTTGTTTTGGACCTTAGAAGGTATTGCATTTGTGTGTGAAGAGTTAGTCATTAGGACTAAAATCTTCATTAGTTCATCATTAGTATTAAATGTTGTTTTATTAAATTTAGGACAACATATGTTAAATATTATGAATGTGTTAATGTCACTTCCTCATTGTTTGGAGTTGCTAAAGGCTAGTTAAGGGGTTGTTAGCTCAGACTCAAGGAGTAGTGATCCTAAAGAGTAGGAATATGGAAAGAGTTGCAAGAATATTACAAATTGCATGGCAACATTGTTAGGTTGCATGCAATTCCATTAGCTTGGATTCCCTTGAAATTAGGGATATGGAGGCGAGCAATCTCCCCTTGCATGGTGGAAAAGACTTCAAGAGAAGGGGAATGGCTCGTAACAAGTAGGAGGGAGTCATTGTAATCAGTTTGTGTGGGAATGAATAAAAATAGTGAGCAGATTCTTGTATATTTTCTATTTTTGTAAATCCCGTGTGTTTTCAGGACAGTGAGATATATGATCTACATGCATTTACTTGGCATTGGATGAGGTTTATTTAACATGTTCTAGTATCTTTCCTTTGAAAATAGTTCGTTGATTTAGAATATAGGCATTGTAGTTAAAGTTTAGTATTGCAAGGAATGAACTATGACTGTATTTCATGTGTCTGCCTGTGATTTTTTGGAGACAGTGAAATAACAAACTTTGTAAATACTATTTCAACCTTGAATTGGAGTTCCTAGTATGGTTTGTGTCATTTTCCCTCTATGTACAGGTTGCTTAGAATAGAATTGTAGTTTAGACTTCATAGATTATAGTTTGGGAAGCATTTCAATTGCAGTTTTGGAACAGTCTCTTTTAGAATGACTCCCCCATAGCCACTGACCACGGGGTCCTCCTGAGACTGGTGGAATATGGGAGAAGAGTCAGCTATTTGTACATATTTGACAGTAGGTATCATGGAACATAGAGCAAAGAGTATTACACCCAAACCCTAGGCGAGCTAGGACTGCCCGGTTAGGGAATTAGGGTGAAAATCAAAGAACCAAGGTAGGGGAAAAGTACATTGTATGGAATCCGTACAATCCTAGGAAGGGCAAGATAGGATATTTGCATTCCAAAAGGTTAGAGGTTTCCATTAATCAATTGGAGGTAGTTGAGACTCAATAACCAGAGAAACCCTAGAAGCAAGGTGAATTAGGCCTCCTCTCCAAGAGTGTTGGAATCCATTGTACGGAATAGTCAAAGGTCTAAGACTTGATGCAGGATTTAAAACCCTGAAAAGTGTGTTTGAAAGTATATTTTGTTTGAAATATTGTTTGACAATTAATAGAGAAAAAGTTAGAATACTGACTGGTAAGGGCTACAAGGAATAGCCCCCTCCAAAGGCAATCTTTTGAGATTAGTAGGAATGGTCATTGAGGAAACTCTAAGATGGCTTCAAGTGGTTATGAGAGGCAACAAATCATTGTCCCCAACTCCCCTATAGGTAGCTCAAGCATGGTGTTGAAGATAGCATCTAGACTCTTCTAGGTGTTGAAAGGAGATTAGTAGTTTCAAACAAGGTGTTGGATCCTCTAAAGTTAAAGCACAAATGGAAATTCTTAGGACAGAGTTGTAGCAAGGTTCAGTTGGTGAACCAAGTCAGAACAGAGCTTAGATCATTGCTAATTTCATGGTGAAGGCAGAGTAATGTCTTCTTGAGGTTTGGTGCAAGCAAACTTTAGAGGGTTAAACATACACCATATTGGTATTAGAGCTAGAGTTGGATTCCAGGCTTGTGATTAATGAGCCAATCCACTGAGTTAGTAGGAGAGAATACACCAGAGGAATAAGCCATGGTGACAAATGCAGAGCTAGCAAAGAAGGTAGAAGAGCAAGAGGAAGATAACCGGTTGCTCAGAGAAAGGATATCTCAGATGGAGAAACTCTCATCGGGCACAAGAAGAAAGGCACTATGAAGGACAATATTAAGAAGAAAGAGGAACATGAAGCCAAGGAAAAAGAAGAGGATTTGGAGGAGGAAGCTCCAAAGCCTGATCTTGTTGTTGTAGAGGAACCATTCTTGAAGGCATTGCAGGCCTTGAGTGGTAAAGCAATGGAGGGTGTGCCACTTTTCAGTGGACAAATGGACCCTGATTCAGTTGTAGACTAGATTGAGAGCATTGAGAATCACTTTGAGTGTGATGGCATAACAGAGGCCCAAAAGGTAAAGGTGGCCAAGTCAAGGTTGAGAGGAGCAGCTCTCACATAGTGGAAGTTTGTACAATTAGAAAGAGAGAAAGAAGGAAAAGGTCCCATCGTTTCATGGAGAGGAATGGTGACTAAGATAAGGAAAACTTATCTTCCTGATGATTATGAAGTCCAGTTGCACAGAAGAAGACACAATCTGAGGAAAACGGACATGGATGTCCAAACATATACAGAGGAGTTTCAAAAATTGTGCCTTAGATCAAAAGTGGTTGAAGAAGAGAGTATCAAGTTAGCAAGATATCTAAATGGACTCAAGTGGTCTATCCAAGAGGACATGAGCTTAGTAAACTTCAAAATAGTCCACCAATGCTATCAAATGGCTTTGAAAATAGAAGAGAAAGGCAAAAAGAAACAAGAACAAAATCCCAAAGGTAGAGGTAAAGGGAAAGATAGCATAGGACAAAGAGGAAGCTATAGTGGAAGAAGCTCAGAATCAAGAGCCAAAGGAGAAGTCATATTCTCAGAACAGCAAGAGGGAAGTTCTAGTAGAGGTGGTAGAGGAAGAGGTTTCAGCTCCAGAGGAAGAAGTGGTGGACAAGGGAGAGGCAGCTACTTCACCAACATGAAATGTTATCATTGCAACTAATTGGGACACCCAACCTATAGATGTCCTGAGAAAGGTAGCACTTCCCATGGAGGAGATAAGAGAACCCATCTGATTCAAGATGAAACAGCTGCAGCAAATAAACAATCAGAAGTACCCTTGAACTCAGAGGAAGGTGAGAATCTCATGATGAGAAGAACCTTGATCAAAGAACCAGTCAAAGAAGAGCCAAGCCAAAGAAGATCTTTGTTTAGGATAAAATGCAAGATGATGGGGAAAGTGTGTAAGGTCATAATAGACTCAGGTTCAACTGACAATATTGTGTCAGAGGAGGCAGTAAGCAAACTAAAATTGACAAGGATAATTCTACAAAGTAATCCCTTGGCGCACGCATGGCTCAACAATGTTACGTCCGGTGAATGAAATGGGCATGGGTGGAGTTTCTAAACTGGCATGGCAAAGATAAGGTAATTGTGTGACATTACCGGCGCATGTATGCTGCCACTTGGTTCAGTGCAGGCCGCGTAACTCCAACTTGCCGCATGATGGAGCTGAATCTCTATACCTCTGGCGAAGGATAAATGTAAACCTATAAGATCGATTCAATCTTGTTGAGGACACCAGGTGCACAGTCCTAAGCTGCCAGCTAGTGAAAATATTCTCCAGGCTGGGCTTTTGGTTAATAGGCTGGAGAAATATTTTTGCTTTTGGCCATGTAGTAAATGGACTCAAGCCATAAGAGAAGTGCTAAAGAGAAGACAAATTGAAAAGCGAACCACCAGAAGGAGATCCAAAGATTTGTTGCAGACCTATGAAACCATTGTAAGTAGTGGTCAACCAGCAACCTTACCTCCTAAAAGAGCCATAAGTCATAGGATAGACTTAATACCAGGAGCCACCCTTCCAAACAAGGCAGCCTACAAGATGACACCTCAACAGAATGAGGAGATAGCCAGGCAGATTCAAGAACTTCTTGACCAAGGTCTTATTAGGGTGCAAGAAGAATGTCCCAGGCAGCTCCTACCATCTTAGGCACCCAAGAAAGGGAGGAGAAATGGAGGCTTTGCACTGACCGTGCTAATCCACAAAAGATAAATCCACTGTGGGTATAGGCTCTCATCCCTAGGGATTGAAGTATCCTTCACAATGGGATTGTCTAGGGTAGCTTAGGTACTCATACCTGCAAGATAGGATTCCAGAAGAGTGGGCTATCACTGTTCTAGGTTGCTGCTGAGTGGGAGATGTGGAGGAAAACAGCCCAAAACCAATGAGGGTCTTTATGAGTGGCTAGTAATGCCATTTGGATTATCTAATGCCCCCTTCACATTCATGAGACTCATGAATGAAATTCTCCAAGATTACATTGGCAAGTTTGTAGTAGTGTATCTTGATGATATACTAATCTATAGCAGAACAAGAGAAGAGCACCTCCATCATATTGAGTTGATTTCGGTGAAGTCACTGAGGAGTAAGATTAACTGGAAAAGTGTGAGTCTTACCAAAACAGAAATGGGTAAGTAATTTGGATTTCCAGGGCATTACATGGCAACCTTGAAGATGGATACCGAATACAGTGGTGCTTCATTCTCAATTGGCTCTACTCCAAAGACAATGGTGAGGTAAGAAGCTTCCCATGGTCTCTGCTCCAAGACAGGGAAATTCATAAGTGACAAATTTATAAATTTCCAGTCTGTGTTGATACCACAAAGGAGGAATCGAAAACTATGCCTAGGCGGAATGAGTAAGCTAACAAGAGTTTTGAGTTGCTGAAGGAAAAGATAGCTACCCAACCTGTTTTGGTGTTGCCAAGTTTTGAGAAACTATTTACCATTGAGTGTGATGCAAGTAATGTAGCAATTGGAGCTGTTCTCAGCCAAGAGGGCAGACCGGTGGCTTTTCATTCTGAGAAGCTAAGTGAAGCCAAGAAGAAGTACTCTTCTTATGACATTGAGATGTATGCAATGGTCCAAGTACTAAGGAAGTGGAGGAACCACTTGTTCTCTAAGGAATTCATTGTGTACCTGCATAATCAAGCACTCTAGTTTCTGAATTCCAAGGGTGAGAAGCTGAGACATGTGCACATGAAATGGGTGGAGCACTCCTGCTTACACTCCTCTGCCACTAAGAAAGGAGCTCCCACAAAGTTGCTAATGCAATTGAGTAGGAGGAGACTCACCATTCAAGAAATTCAGTTGAAGAGCATGGGAATAGATCACTTCAAAGATCTATATGCAGATGATGAAGACTTTGCAGAAATTTATAAGGTATGTCTTGAGTATAAGAACCATTTCCATAGCAAATATGCTGAATACACTTTGCAAAGTGATTTATTGTTTAAAGGGATCAACTTTGTGTTCCTAGAGGTTCTATTAGGGAGAACTTAATACAAGAAAAGCATATGGACCCGCCTGAAAACCCTGCGAACTCAACGCGGCCTGTTTTCACCAAAGAGCGTGAACCGGAAAAGCCAAAGGTAGAGCCGGTGCCGCGCCCAGCAGCCTGAGTAACGCCAGCACGCTAACTCTTCGAAGCCATGGAATGTCGGCATTGACTTTGTAGTCGGTTTACCTGCAAGTATGGCGGTAAGCATGGATATTGTTGCTGATAGATTCAGCAAAATGGCTCACTTTATACCCTGCAAAACAACCAATGATGCCAGTCAAATAGCCTCCCTTTTCTTCAAAGAAATAGTTAGAATTCATGGCTTACCAATCAGCATTGTATCAGACAGGGATACTAAATTTATGAGTCACTTTTGGAAGACTCTTTGGCAAAGAATGGGCACCAATCTATCCTTTGGATCTGCATACCATCCCCAAGCTGATGGTCAGACCAAAGTTGTGAATAGGACACTTGGAAACCTTCTAAGATGCTTGACCAAGGAGTATGGTCAACAGTGGGATCAGATTATTGGGCAGGCTGAATATGCCTATAATGATACAGTGAATAGATCCACAGGGAAGAGTCCCTTTGAAATTGTTTATGGACTGCACCCTAGAGGTGTTTATGAGCTGAGGAAATTGAAGGATGGAGTCAAAGGAAGTGGTTATGCAGATGACTTTGCTTGTGCAATGTAGGAAATTCATGAGATAGAAAAACTTTGACAGGGAATACCTTGAAACATAAAACCAAAGTGGATGAGCATAGGAGAGAGGTTCAGTTTAATGTTGGTGACCTAGTGATGGTGCATTTGAACAAGGCTAGATTGCAGAAAGGAGTTCCTAATAAGCTTCAAATGAAGAGGATAGGTCCCTTCCCTATCTTGGAGAAGTATGGCAACAATGCTTTCAAAGTGTAATTGCCCGATGACAATGGAATGTCCCCTATTTTCAATGTTGCAGACTTAGTCCATTACCGAGGACCACCACCAAACATGGATTAGACCATCCAAGAAGTCATTCAAGATGTAGAAGAGCTCAAACTGCCCTCCACTGCAGTTAAACAAGCTGATAAGATCTTGGATACCAGGGTCTAAAAACAAACAAGAACCAAAGAGTACAAGGAACATCTGATCCAAAGGCAAGGATAACCTGAAGTTGATGCAGTATGGATCAAGGAGGCAGAGTTCAAGAAGTTGGGCATTGATCCCAATTTGCTCAATCCAAGGATGGCTTGAAGTTTTCTGTTTTGGGGAGGATGGTGCAGAAGCACCTAGGCTGACCTCCACCAAGTTTGTGCACAATTTTGGCTTGTTTTGACTTTAGCCAAGTTAGGGATTTTGGTGTATTTGTTTTGGACCTTAGAAGGTCTTGCATTTGTGTGTGAAGAGTTAGTCATTAGGACTAAAATCTTCATTAGTTCATCATTAGTATTAAATGTTGTTTTATTAAATTTAGGACAGCATATGTTAAATATTATGAATGTGTTAATGTCACTTCCTCATTGTTTGGAGTTGCTAAAGGTTAGTTAAGGGGTTGTTAGCTCAGACTCAAGGAGTAGTGATCCTAAAGAGTAGGAAGATGGAAAGAGTTGCAAGAATATTGCAAATTGCATGGCAATATTGTTAGGTTGCATGCAATTCCATTAGCTTGGATTCCCTTGAAATTAGGGATATGGAGGCGTGCAATCTCCCCTTGCATGGTGGAAAAGACTTCAAGAGAAGGGGAATGGCTCGTAACAAGTAGGAGGGAGTCATTGTAATCAATTTGTGTGGGAATGAATAAAAACAGTGAGCAGATTCTTGTATATTTTCTATTTTTGTAAATCCCGTGTGTTTTCAGGACAGTGAGATATATGATCTGCATGCATTTACTTGGCATTGGATGAGGTTTATTTAACATGTTCTAGTATCTTTCCTCTGAAAATAGTTCATTGATTTAGAATACAGGCATTGTAGTTAAAGTTTAGTATTGCAAGGAATGAACTATGACTGTATTTCATGTGTCTGCCCGTGAGTTTTCAGAGACAGTGAAATAACAAACTTTGTAAATACTATTTCAACCTTGCATTGGAGTTCCTAGTATAGTTTGTGTCATTTTCCCTCTGTGTATAGGTTGCTTAGAATAGAATTGTAGTTTAGACTTCATAGATTATAGTTTGGGAAGCATTTCAATTGTAGTTTTGGAACAATCTCTTTTAGAATGACTCCCCCATAGCCACTGATCATGGGGTCCTCTTGAGATTGGTGGAATATGGGAGAAGAGTCAACTGTTTGTACATATTTGATAGTAGGTAGCATGGAACATAGAGTAAAGAGTATTATAGCCAAACCCTAGGCGAGCTATGACTGCTCGGTTAGGGAATTAGGGTGAAAATCAAAGAACCAAGGTAGGGGAAAAGTACACTGTACGGAATCCATACAGTCCTAGGAAGGGAAAGATAGGATCTTTGCATTCCAAAAGGTTAGAGGTTTCCATTAATCAATTGGAGGTAGTTGAGACTCAATAACCAGAGAAACCCTAGAAGCAAGGTGAATTAGGCCTCCTCTCCAAAAGTGTTGGAATCCATTGTACAGAACAGTCAAAGGTCTAAGACTTGATGCAGGATTTAAAACCCTAAAAAGGGTGTCTAAAAGTATATTTTTTTTGACAGGTTGTTTGACAATTAATAGAGAAAAAGTCAGAATACTGACTGGTAAGGGCTACAAGGAATAGCCCCCTCCAAAGGCAATCTTTTGAGATCGGTAGGAATGGTCATTCATTGAGGAACCTCTAAGATGGCTTCAAGTGGTTATGAAAGGCAACAAATCAATGTCCCCAACTCCCCTGCAGGTAGCTCAAGCATGGTGTTGAAGATAGCATCTAGACTCTTCTAGGTGTTGAAAGGAGATTAGCAGTTTCAAACAAGGTGTTGGATCCTCTAAAGTTAAAGCACAAATGGAAATTCTTAGGATAGAGTTGTAGCAAGGTTCAGTTGGTGAACCAAGTCAGAACAAAGCTTAGATCATTGCTAAGTTCATGATGAAGGCAAAGTAATTTCTTCTTGAGGTTTGGTGCAAGCAAACTTTAGAGGGTTAAACATACACCATTTGATAGTTATAGTGGATACTTGGGAAGGACTTTGTTTGATGTGACCAATGAAGAAGTTAGAGGAGATATTGTTGTTTTGTGTATAAGTAATTGCATTGTATGTGAAATATTTACCATCATTATATTGTGGGAAAAGCTAATTGTATATACCCATTTTTATTATGGGATGTATGTCCTTCAGTAGAGATCTCTCCTCGATCAATAAGATTTTGGATGGAGTTCCTAAGTTTTATGCATGAGGAAGTTTTATGTCCATGGACCATATGGTAGTAAAAAAACTCATGTTATTTGTACCAAGGGGGTTTAGCTACATTAGGAACAAGGGGTTTGATGGGTGGTAATTGGATTGTGTTGGCTTGGATGAGCTTCTAGAGGATGGTTTTGATTGGTTCACCCAAGGGGGTATATTCATGTCTACTATGTCATTTAGGTTGACCTTTAGGGATAAACACATGTTGGTGGGGAGCTAGATTGTTGTGAGATGATGATGGTATTTGGATATTTTGAACATGTTTTAAATCAATCACACCATCATTGACCATGTTTTATTTCTATTCGAAAATGGGATTTTTCACTAGATTGGGGATGATTATCTTTACCTTCTTTGTATATCTTTACTAGGCCTTTGGTGATAAGGGATTTTATATGGCCACTCATTTTTTATTATCTCATCAAAGGAGTGAGCATATTGCATTAAGAGATGGAAACCTAATTCAATGTTGAGGTTCTCAGAAAATATAGCGATGAGTTATTTTCCAAGTATGGGCCATGCAAAGTGACTAGCAAGATGTCTCCATCTTTGCAAGAATGAGGCAAAGGATTCACCATTCTTTTGTTTAGTGTTGCAAAGGTCCATCATTGTGATATCATGTTCTTGTTGTAAGAAAAGTGAGTGACAAATTTATTGTCTAGCTCAAAAAATTGTTGTGATTATCCCATGGGGGAGGTGAGTGAACTAATCAAGGGCTTGTCCACCCAAGATTTGATGGAATAGCCTCAAAAGAGGTAGGCATCAAGATAGGAGACCTCTTGGAATAAGATGTAGAATTTTCTTAGATGTTCACTGGGATCTCCCTTTCCCTTGTACTTGTCAAATTTAGGCATTTCAAAATTTTGGGGAAAGGGGGTCATGGTGATGGATTTGTCAAAAGGATAAGGATGCAATTCTTGAAATGTGCAAGATTTCTTGTGATGTCCTAGTTGAAGTCTCTTAAGGGTATCCTTTATTTGTTGCAAATCTTGGGCCAAAGTACTTGTGAAATTGAAGGGTGGTGATTGATATTTGGAAATGAGAGCTTGAGAGGATGATATGTGTTGGTAGTGATAAGAGGATGAAATGGGATTGAAAGATTGGAAGTGTTGATGGGTAGATAAAAGGGGATTAGAAGTTTGGAGATTATATGATTTGTTAAGAGGGATGGATTTTTAGATGTGAGGAGAGGAGATGAAATTTTGAGCTTGTAAGATATGTGATAAAATGTATTGGGTCTGAGAGGGGATTTTGATATGCAAGTGGGATGTAGGATTAATGGTTTGAGATGAAATGGAGAGATTGGATAAAGATGGGAGAGATGAAGGATAATGTGGATTAGACAAAAATATAGATAGGTGGAATTATTATGAATAGAAGGTGGGGGTGTAGAAGTTTGTTGGATGATTTGAGATGTGTCAATCATGGGCTAATTTGGTACCTTTATTTGCTAACATAAGGATATATTGGTCAAGATGCTTCACGATAAATCTATGCATCAAGTCTATGGCTTGGGTAGCTTGGGAAAAGTCCTCTAATGATGTGGGTGAGTCTTGGTCACTTGAATCATGATCATGTATAATGTAGGATGGCTATGGAAATGGATTCTCCATGGGTAGTTGGTGGACTACATCCATAAAGAATGTATCATGAGATAATGAGGGGAACTCTTGGGAGGCCATAATTTTATTTCTTACTTGGGACCTTGTTGTAATGTAAGAAAAGTGAAACCCTAGGGTTTAACTTGGATTAGCTACTTTTCACTACAAAATATTAGAATTCATATTGGCAAGGGTATGAAATTGACTTGTAACCTGAAAGGTGAGTCAGTCAACCTTAGATCTAATTTTTTTGGGGTTGGAAATGGATTTTTGATGAAACTAGCTAACAATAAAAATACACTAGTTTGATATGAAAATAAATAGTCTAGAAATCGATAACAAATTTTATGACCATCAACAAACTGAGTAGACTTGTGTGCACATGTGGTTTGAATTTTGACTTGATTTCACTAGACAAGGATGTCCAGGTTGCCCTTGTCTAGATAACTAAAACTACAAATTTTCTTCACAGTCCTCAGGTACTCAGTTAGAGGCTTCTTCCTTTTGGATCTTACTATCCGATCTTTATCGATTGTTGAGATAATTGAGTTTTTGTATCTTGTCAACTTGTAGGGATTGGATGCATCAATGAGAAAATGGTCTTCAATATTCCTCCAATATTCTTATTAACCTTTTTTCTCTAACTAATCTAAATAGGTTACATGAAATAACCTATTAGACTTGTGAAGGTTTAACACTTAATAAGGTTTAACCTCAATCTTGTCAAAAGTGTTAAAAGGGTCTTACTAAATTATGTCAAGTCTACGTGAATGAGTTAAGGAGGGAAGATGTTTTGAAAAGGTCAAAAGAGATTGAAGACAAGAAACTCAAAGGTTAGGTTATCTTGTTTCCTAGAAAGAACACGTTGAAGAAAACATGGCACATATTAGGGAAAGGAGTTAGGGAGTTTAGTGCTTAGCAATAAAAGGGTATGTGCAGGATCATCATGGAAAAAAAGGGCTCTTAAGTGGCAAAAAATTTAGAAAAATCAGAGTTAGGCAACTTGGCATAAAAATTTGAATAAGTTATCTATATTTTTTCAAAAAGATGTAAGAATAGAATTTGTAGCAAATTGAATATAGTTTATAAACTACTAAGTTTATTTAAAATAAAAAAAATCTATTTGGTAAAAAATTGAAATTTCAATGAAATAGTATTTAAATTTTAGGGAAAAAAGAAGTAGGTGTCTGTCTGACCACCCTAACAATAATAAAATGATAATATTTTTTTATAAGATTTTATATATAAGTAGAGGGATCATGTCCTGATGTGATGCATATTTTTTTGTAATTTTTTTCCAAGTAAATAATTAATTATGATTTTATTATTACAACTTTTAAAAAATATAAAAATTCATATGTTTGACCACCTTAACTTAGTCAAAACTTCATGAAATTCTTTTTTTTTTTAATCCTATAGTATGTAAAGCATAGAATGTGATAATGTTTGAAAGCTATATATGTTTTTCAATCAACCTATCAATCAAGACTTTAGTCATAATTCAAATAGAAAATGAATAATAATTATTTATGAAATTCAAAGTAAAGCATAATTTATATTGGTGGAAAATTGAGAATCTCTTTTAAAAACTCTTTTCATTTCATGAATTTTGGGTAAAAAAAATTGTCAGCCACATGGGCCATCATATCACCATTTTTTGACCCATCACGATTCTGCATATACTCAAAATAGACTACATTTTTGACCTAAAGCCAGAACTCCCTATTCTAACTTGGCACATGGCACACTTGGAAGTATGAAATTGAAGATTCACATTGTAAGAAAGGAGCAAAAGTTTGTGCCATGTTGAGGAAGGTTTGAAAGATTCTTGCTTTTAATTTATACCCATGTTGGTGGATCTGCCCATGTTTTCCCCACTTTCTACTAGTTATGTGTCCTTTTGTTAAAGAGCAGGTATTATTGAAGTCATCTTGTTGACAAATGTACAACTCTTACCTATGTGATTTCTAATAAAAAATTGCATCAGACTTGTAAAGGAGTAATTACCATTCAGATTACTAGGGGTATTGAAAAGACCTAGAAGGTTCTAGTTATTGAACTAAAAGCTATTGTAAAGGAGGGTCTTAGAAATATATAGCTATAAAGACATTTTTCTTGCAAGGTGCAGTAGCATGTTGTTACCTGTCTTTTCCTATTTGGGGCTACATTCTATACTAGAAACATGCTTCGTTGTATTCTATAAAAGAAGACATTCATATGGCATGACTTAGACAATGTATAGCTTTCAATGAATGCATGTTGTTGAGAGTAATAGCTACCAGTGACATGACATTCAAAGAGGAGATGCAAAGATTAAGGAGATTGATGGTGTGAATATTGATGCAATTGATTAGGAAGATAGAAAACTTGAAATGGAAGCTAGAGTTGTGGTTGTTGATGTGTCTACATAAAAGGTAGCTACAACAGATATGGTTATGGGTTTTAAGCATGTTTTTTTGTCCCCAAGTGAATAGATCACTTACAACATTCCAGGAGAGAAGAACTCTCATAAATTTCAAAGGTTTTAAGTAAGGTTTTGTGGAAATTAAAAATGTGAAAACTCCTTGACTATTATCATTAGACTCCTGATTTCAGAAGCATGTCTTTATTTATTCATATTTCTAATTTTAGTAAGTGAAGAATACTGCCACTATGCTAAAATAGACAGTCACGAGCAAGATAAGGACATGATAGTCATGTTAAGAGTAAAGTTGTTGACCTGTTGATGACCATGCATTCAAGAAAACATATGTTTAACTAGTTATGCATCATATCATGAAAGGTGCTATGAATTATGTGTATAAAGACAAGGTAGCCACTGAGACTTTCACAAAATCAACAAACACAAGAAGGCTTCACATTTTATGACTAGATGAATAATCAAGTTGTACACATCAATACAACATGAAGAGCACTAGAATTCATAGATGTAGCTCATGAGGTTAGTGTTGCAGAGGACCCACAAGTTCAAAATTCCTGGCAAGTAGCATTAAGAGTAATAGGCATGAAGTGCTCTACCTATTCCTTATCTGTAGAGAAGATTGTGAGAAAAATCCTACGAGTTGTTGATTCTACAATCTCTATTATGAATAACAGAGCTCTGGTTCTCTATTAGCCTACATCTCTGAATGAAAAGCATAGATGAAAGGCGATTGAAAAATGCAGGAGAGGACAAAGACCTAGTTTGTTTACAACTTCAAGGGGTCAATTGTATTGGAGCAGGATGGAATTAGAGCATACTGAATTATTATCATATTTCTTGGGTCAGATGACTTCTATGGAGGAATTTATGATTGTGAGTAAAACTGTGCCAAGAGTGCGAGCTGCATCAGTCACAATTTTAAATAATGGTTAAGGTATATGCCACTTTAAGACAACAAATTTAACTAGTGCTTATCAATCAATAATAATTTTGATCACTTATTAGTTAAAGGTTTGTGGAGAACCACAATTTCCACCTTCCTCTACAATACTTGTTTTTTCCTCAAGGTCAATAAAAGTCTCTATGGCTGAAATGGTAGTTGTAGTTGTGGGTAACCAGTTATGCCTTGTAATCACCTGTTTTGGTGATGTGATTGCTTTAAAGGAAATTTTTGGAGATGTGAAGAGTAAAGAGCTTTCAATACATGGTAAAAAGAGCACACAACCATTTCAACTCTATAGACATGGATACCTAGTTTTCATTACTTGAAGATATCAAACCATCTTACAAGTTTGAAGTTGATGGTCAGTCTCTATCTTGGTTAGTCCAGTGGAGGATGATTTGTACTTGTCTAAGGTGGTCATGGGAACTACACATTTAAATCTTTTGGTGGGGAAAGTGAAATTGAAAGTTGCTTATTCTTTCCATTGGCAGAAACATAAACTGATTTGGTCAGAAGAACATCAAATAAGACTAACAACTTATTTGGTCAGGAGGCATCAACAATGTTAGACTTAAAAATAAATGACAAGGCTTCTAGTGCTAGGGAAAACAAAGAAACTGGTGATCAAAAAATTGGGAAAACAAAGAAATTGGTCATCAAAAATTAGGTAGTCAATTAAAAATTGCTACAGAATGGGACATTAGCTCAAATTTGGTCGATGAATCAGCGAATGCATTTATCTTTGATGGACAAGACTCAAGGTGGACCCCAAATTTACATTCGCTAGGTAAAAGAAGTTCCAAAACTTGTTGCATAGAAGATATAATTGTAGATGTACAAGGTCAAAAGTTGAGATCATAGGCCACAAGGAAAGAGAATTTTCCTGGTTAAAAGTCAGATGTAGAAACTACACATTTCAACCAAGAAGACAAGTGAAAGAAGTTGGAGCAAATGGTTTTAATAGATCATGGTGTTGTTTGCATTGATGAATTTGAGAAGATGAGTGGTCAAGATCATGTGTCATATATGAGGTTATGGAGCAATAAACAATATTAATTGCTAAAGCAAGAATTCATGCATCTCTCAATGTACGTTATAGTGTGGTTGTTGTTACAAATCCCATCTATATAACCTTATGATTTTATTCATCATCCAATGACAAGAGAGTCTACCCTTGATGCGAAGTTTAAATCTAAAAAAATATCATAACTTGTACTAAAGGTCAGAATGTGCTCAAACTAGTGTATGGTGACCAATAAAGCTAATAGTGAGAGGCAATTTTCAACACTACACAAAGGGATGGGAATGATGATGAGATAAGTTATTAAAAGATAGACCTCTTCACTAATATTAGAGCTATTCATAGAGCTTTTCAAAACCATTTGAAAGGTAATAAACCCTTTGTGTAAACCCTAACCATGCAAAAGACAGAGACATGGGAATCAAGACCAAAGAAACATACACTGTTATTAATGTTTGAGGGGTTTTAAACATGAATTCTATGACAGTCCTTTAAAGGATAACCACCTGTGAAGTGTGAAGATGTAGACCTGTGAGGTGTGAGAGACAATTCTCATGCAAGTAGCCATTTTTGGATGAAGGAAGACTGTCACCTATTAATAATCAAAGAGGCATATATATTTTGGTTCAAAATTTTTCTTAAAGAGAGGCAGATGTACAAAGAGCTGCTGCAGAAGAAATTTGTTTAGTTGTGAACAGAAATCCAAATAACAAGAATTTTATTATAGGGGCAACAAATTTTCCACACTTGGTGAAGTTGTGGTGAAGTTGTCATCATCAATTGATTGGAAGATTCAAGAGCATGCAGTGGCTGTTGTTCTAAATTTATCTCTTTAGAGGTCATGTGGCTTGTCTCTAAAATCTACATCTCCAACTAAAATAATTTAGATCATAACATAGTTAGAGGGGACTATAAACTGTGATTGGCTTTCTCCAATCCTTGACACAATAAAGAATTGTTGGATTTAATTTTAGGTGATATATCTTGAAAGTTGGCAATGTGAAGGGTGTGTAGGTACAGTCATGTGTAAACAAATTGAAAGACCAAGGTTATTAAAATCACTATAGTCTATATACTATCACCACTATCCAACTATATAAATCACCAAAGAACTAAGCAACCCTTCATTCAACACCTGGCCATTTCTTTATCTACCCTAAGCCAAAAATCAACCTTATTCTCATAAGGTTTTAGTAGAGGCCGAGATATTTGCCAATGGAGGTTTGTAAGACAGTTGAGGCCATCATTATTCAAATGTTTGAATGAGAGGAAAATTATTGCCCTTCTGAAAGTTCATTTCACCAACCCTTGTGAATGAGAAAGGACATTTGCATAGTTACAAAAATTGGATAATCTCTATAGAAGATCACAGTGATGATGGTCATAATTAGAGGAAAAATATGTTATATGTTTAAGTGGACACAACGAAGAAAAATGGTAAAGTTTAGTCCTATTTTCAAAGACAATGCTATAAATGGTAATAAGAATGGGTTTAACAAAGTGGACAAGCTGCACTATTAGATTACCTAGTCCACCTTGGTCAAGCAAAGGATTTAAGGAAAAATGATCTTCAAGATAATACAAATGTATTGAAATTGGAACCACATGCAAGGTGGGGATAGCCATTATCATAAAGCAACATGATGGTAGAAAAAAGTAGTCCTTGTTCTAAAATGTGAACCTACATATAAAATCAAGATATAGTCATAAGTATCTTAACTGAGAGAGCCATCAAGGCAAATACATCAAGGTGTCATGGAAAGATAGGATGCTCTAAAATTTTCCAATGCCACAAAGGGAGTTTGAGTTTTCAAGCATGTGTGAATAGGGGTATTGAAGGCATTTATAGAGTAGTCAAGGAAGTTTAATGAAGTAAAGTGTAGCTATTGTTCCTTCCAAGCAATTAGGGGCAGTTTGGTGATTGTGCAAAACAAATAGAGCATATCTAAGGCAGTTTTGGCCTTGTTTTGGAGCATTTACAAGCATGTAAGAGCTATTTGAGGTACCTTAATGGTGGATGAGGTTAAGCAAGGACTTTTTCTTCACTCAAGTACCCTTTTGGAGCAATTTTAGGGGCTGAAAAGTAGGGATTATTGTTTTGCACGACCAAAGGAATTTGACTCAACAAATACTTGTCTTTCTTTCTTCAATGCATGCTCCTATCATTTAGCAACTGTTGAGAAGCATATAAGCAAGCTTATGGGGCATATTTTTAGTTATTTCATTTCTCTCTAGTGTTTGCATTGTAACTTTTCAAGTTCTTTCTACCTGGAGCAGCAAATGTAACTTCACTTTTAGACTTGTACATAACTATTCAACACTTCTTTTGATCAATAAAAGATAAGTATTTTTCCTTCTCCAATATGTATTTTGTGTAAAAATATGAATTATTGACATATTTTTCTATGATTTGATATGAATCCTCAATGTATGTCTAATTATTTCAGCAACTTTATGCAGAGATATACATGCCTTATGTAGGTCATAGATTATGGAAATTAGTATGAAAAACTTCTAATTGTGAAAATAGATGGTTTTTCCTTTTAGGATTGAAAAATTTATCTTTCCTATGAAATACTAATGTGTAAGTTTGTAGAAGCCTAAGTTGTGTATGAAACAACTTGTTTATTTGGTCATATTGTGAGTCCAAACAACAGTGTAGGTTTGAAAGAATCATTTGGTGCATCGCCTTTTAGTTTTAGGATTCATTTTCATGTTTCCTTTTTTATTTTTTTCTTGGCAAGGATCAATAGGTAGCTTAAATTACGTAAAGTTCCAAGGGAGCCAACCCTCTTTGGAGGTTGATCTCCATAATTTGAGCCCACACTCAAGGAGATCATCCCATGTTTCATGAGGTGGCTGAGTGATTGGATCAGTTCAACAAAGGTTGCACATTTTTGTGACAATTTTTTGGCATGCTTGATGGGACTATTTGAACTATTTCAATTCAAAAAAGTTCCTTTGCATTATTGATTTTGGTGTGTATGTTAGCAATTTCTACCTTTGAAGGAACAAAATTCTCACACACCTGGTGACTCCAAGTTAAATCTACCGGTTTCAGATGACTAAGTGTTGGTATGTGCTCAAGTTTTTTTAAAAAATTAGACTTTATTATTTTGGTTTTTTAAGCATATTCCAATGAGTTTCCAACTGGTTTAAATGTTACATAATGTCTTCATTTCATGAAGATAAGTTTTAGCATCCTCCCTTCCATGAAAACATTGCCCATTTACATCCTTACCAGCCATATTGATCAATTCATACTGCTTATTTTATCCCAAATAGCCCATTAACAATAGGTTATCAACATTCTTATCATTCTTACCATCGATCCATCCCTACTCAAGCCTCATGGTAGCCTTCATATGTCCAAATGAACCCTATGAAGACCTTTTTGTTTCCAACCAACATAGTTACCCTCACAAATAACCCCAAAATGATGGTAATTTTAGTGTCAAAGATATAATGTTAGACCTCCAAATAAAACTCAATGAAATTGAAAGAGATTGGGAGTATAACTTACAACAAGAAGAGTTGGCTTATCAAGCACACGAAAACCAAAATGAGTTGGAATATCAAAAGGAGAGATATGAATAGTCTCTTGAAAAAGAGATTGCTCCCAAGGAAGAGCAGATGAGGTTATTGCTTGCTCAAGTTCAAAAAATAGAAGAACAATCAACTAGATTAGCATTCCAAATCAACATGCAAAAGAAGAGACTCCCAAGTACATAATCCTAAGCTTCAAGAAAGGTAAGCCTCTTGAGTCTTCAAGTTAATATTTTGAGCTTGAAATTTTGATTTTTAGGAGTCTTCATCTTTTGTAAGATTGAAATCATTAGCCTAGTATCCCTCAAGAGCAACCTTCTTCAAAACGCATACTTCCTCAAGAAATCCAACAAGACCTTTATAATTAGTCTTCTTGTCCTAGTACCATTTTCTTTTGCAAAGATGGGTATATTGTCTACAATGATAGTTGGTTTAGTGAACAAGAAGAGGAGGGTTTTGGGAAAAAAAAAGAGAAGAGTTTCTTGCTATTCAACCCTTGAATGAGGCACAAAATGAAAAATCAGGCTTTTTGCAAGGGAATTGTTGAGAGTCAAAACAACACAACATTAAAAAAAATATTACTATTCTATTTCTCCTAAAAAAGAAAGAAAACACATGGTAATATAACTCCCAAGGTCTTGGTAATTGGTTCTCAATTATGTTGATGTCGCTCAATGTTCAATATAATTGTAATGTGTAAGGGGCCTTTGCTAGTAATAAGGAATAGGACTGCATGAAATCAACTAGTCTACGTTTTGGGGGGGTTTAAATAAAGATAAAAAGATAGATCAGAGTCTTAAAATAGGATAACATGAATGAAAGTTCTTAATATCCAGACATGCACATCAATAATGAGTGTTTATTCACCTAACCACAACCACAACAAGATGCAATCCATAGAATAAACTATACTATTGCATACATCCATAGTGCTAATTCAATACCATCACCATTCACTACACTTTACTTCAAAACAAATCATTCACTCATCATTAAACATAGATCAAGTAGACATAACAATAACTTCATTCATAGATAACCCAATGAGATAATCTTGAATCCAATTTCCTCTATTGATTCTCATCAAATAGAAAACAATTAGGCACAAAAAATCACTGGCGTATGGATTGATCATGCATCATTAAACTTATCAAAATAGGCCCAAGCTGAACAACATACAAATGTATAAAAAACTATAACATGTAACCAAGTTCAACCAAACTTTTAAAGTATCTCTGCTAACAAAAAATATAATCCTAGAACTAATCTCTATTGCTATCATCATGTGGCTTATCTTCCTTCAATTAGCCAACCTTTACAAAATAGGACCAAATAGTACATATAGATGCCACATGCACAAGTTCCTCTCAATCATCAATTTAGATCCACAAATTAAGGAGCTTGAACTGAACAAAGGACTAGACTACTAATGTTGAGTTAGAAGGCTGGAGTACAATGTTGCACAAATTTTGACACCCAAAGAAGAAGGTGGAACTGAGGAAGTGTTGAATTTCTCTTTGTGGAATATTTGTCCTTGATGTCAAAACTAATTGATTATCACTTGGTTTGGAATTATGGTACTTGGTGCATTTAGTTATTGTTGTAATTAGTCTTGGCATATTCAGTACTTTGTGGATAGTGTTTTGTGGTACTGATAATGTTGGATTCATGTGTAGATGATCTTGCAACAGGTTCAAGATTTTCAGTTTGACAGGTATATTGTTTTAGTTGATTTTATCAGATTGATCTTGGTTTGGAATCTATATCATCTTGGCATTTTTCTATCTTCATGGTATCAATGGTTATGACTTGTTGATTGATAAATATGGCACATGAATTTTGGTTCACTGTTTATTTATATTGCTTTAACAAGAAATTACACTGTCTAAGGATTTAGGCAATTTGGTTATTGATTCACTTTGATCTATGAATCCTGGCTTATTGATATCATTGCACTTTCATTACTTGGAAGTGTTGAATTCGTATTGGGCTCTAACAATGTAATTTGGTTGATGGTTCTAATGATATCTATTTGGCCTACTAAATTATTTTTTAACTATCATCTTGTAAAGTGATTGGGCATCAAAGGAGGCATATAAAATAAGACTTTATTATAAAAGGCATGGAAAGGTTTATATTGTTTGCATTTTTGTTTGATCACATTAAAAATGTGATAACGGAGCTATCTTTGTTAAAGTCACTTTAGCACCAGTGGTTTGTGTTTCACATGGAAAATATATGCTTTATAAAGGTGATTGGGTCCCTATGGTTCCAAATGGTAAGTGTTTATGAGAAAACAAGTGAAGTCACATTTATTGGGCTTCAAGGATTTATGAATTATAACTGACTTTGGTTAAAATGTTATCAAGCTTTGGTGATTAAAATATAAGCCATTGAAATTATCAGTGTGCTTCTATCAATTTATATTATGTGATTTTTAAATCACCCCATGACAAGTATGTGGTCACGTTCACATCAATAAAAAATGTGGCAATGTCTTTTGGTGTTGTGTATATGACAACTCATCATAAGCTTGTTTCTTTGTTATGAATGAGAGGTTGACTTGGCAGCAACAACATTATAGGCATCTTAGACTTAAAAAAAAGCATATTCATTGTGTCACAGATTTCAAATGATGATTAACTATCATTTGTGGTTTTCAAGTCATTGTGTCAAAATAAAAGTTCTCGAAAGTCTACTTTGCATAGGGTTTGAAAAACTAATTGTTGCTGCCAAGAACTTTGTTTGCTACTAGTCTATGAGCTAGAACTGGAAGTTGGTAAGCTTCACTAAGGCAATTATGATCTTCTCTTCGCCAGTTGGTAATATATCTTTGGTCGCCATGACAGGTATTGGTCTTAAGATCTAGAAAGATCTTGTGTTGTTTTTAAGCATAATTGATTTTGGTTAAGGATTTGTGGAAAAATGGTTTTAGTTTTGTATAACCCGAGTTCTTCACTCAAGGGTTTCACAGTGTTTGGGAAATACAGGTTTTGATTTCAACTACATTTTTTAGTTTAAGAAAAACCCCAAGGTTAATTGAAGGGTAACAAAATTTTGAATATGGGTTTGTAAATGATAACTTGTTTTTCATTTTATTGATTGTATAAATGTATGGATTTTTTTCCATTACTCAGTGACGAGGGTTTGATGTTAAAATAGAGAATGTTTTTGAAAGGGTTTTATAGTAATGTTTTTTCATTTTGAAAAAGTGATAAAAGAGAGTTTACATCTCTAGTTGTAATACATAGATTAAATTCATATTTTAGTGTGGTTATTCTTTTGTACTATCTTATTCAATAGACATTGTAATGGGCATTATTGAAAATCATATATTTGTGCTCTATTGAGTTTTTGTAATAAGGTCCTAATAATGTGCGTTTTCATAGAGGAACTTTGAAAAAGGGGTTGGTTCTCCTAACTTAAAGTGGGTGGTTCAATTTGTACTAGGAGTTGGTGCTCCACATTGATACATAGTTGGTGCTCTTTTGAATGAATAAAAAAACAAATTTATGAGTGGTTTCTTATACCCCGTGAGGGTTTTTCCACTTTGGAAAACAATGTGTCATGTGTTGAAATTTGTGCAATTGTGTTTCAGTTCGTGTGTTTAACTATTTAAGTTTTCATTCAGTCATATGTCAAAAGAATTTCATGCAATGCTTTGATACATGTTTATGTTTCATTCTGAAAGGTTTCAAAGTATAGAGTTCAATTTGTCATGAATGTATGTTGTTCAATTTGTTATAAAAGAATGTTCAGTCTATCATAAGTTGTGCATCTAAAGCATTCTATAGAGAATTGCTCAATCACTTTCATATGAACAATTTATATTATGCTTTGACAGTAGTTTGTAAAGTCACTCAAAAAAATCATTCTGTTTAAAATTTCTTAGTTTTGTTAAAGTTCACTTTAAGTTAAGAGGGTTTACTTTGTGGTTTTCAAAGTCATCATTTATATTTACATTTCAAGTTACAAAAATCAAATTTTCATCATCACATTACTCTGATTCACCCCCCCTCTCAGAGTAATTCATCTTCCAACAATTGGTATCAAAGCATAGGGTCTTGCATTAGGTTTCATACCTAGGATTGATTCTAGTCTTGGAAGTCAATATGTCACATGTGCAAGAAGGTTCATCTATTATAAGAGCTCATCTATTTGATGGCACTAATTATGTCTTTTGGAAAATCAGAATGGAAACATATATGATTTCTATTGATATAGATGTTTGGATTATTGTGAAAAACAAATATGATGTACCTACATCAATACCCACTGATTCTGATGAGAAAAGAAAATATGAAACAAATGCTAGAGCTAAACATGCTTTTCTGTGTGGTTTGAAAAAAGAAGTGTTTGTTAAAGTTATGCATTGCAAATCATCTCATGAAATTTGGGAAAAGCTTGACAATGTGTATCAAGGTAATGACAAAGTCAAATAGTCTAAGATACTCACGCTTAAAAATAAGTTTCAAGAATTGAAAATGAAAGATGATGAAAATATTGTAGATTATTTTCTAAGGGTAGATGAAATTGTAAATGGAAGAAGAGGTTTAGGTGAAATAGTTGAAGAATTTGATGTAGTTAGAAAAGTGATCAAAACTTTGCAACCTAAATTTGAGTCTAAGGTTTCTACTCTTGAAGAGAAGAAACATTTTAAAGACCTTACCTTGGATGATCTACAATGTATTCTAACTACATATGAAATGAGAATCAATAATACTGGTTCTACATCAAAAGAAACTACCTTCAAAGATGAAAAGAAAGAACTATTAGATGATAGTGAATCTGATTTATCAGATTCAAAAGAAGCTCTTCTTGTCAAAAAACTCAAAAAGAAATAAAAGGGTAAGCTGCCCTTTAAATGTTTTACATGTGGAAAGTTTGGACACTTTGCTGCTAAATGTCCTTATGGTGATCAAGCCAATGAGGATGAAAAAATAGAAAAATAGTATAAGAAAAAGGCTTTTAATCCTAAAAAAAAGTTTAACTTCAAAAAGAAAAAGAGTCTCTTTACCAAAGAAGACTCGGATGATGAGACAGATGACTCACTAGGTGATGAAGATGAAACTTTATTCATGGCTGAAGTTGATTCACAAAAATACTTCAAATAAAGAATTAGATAATAAGTCTGATTTAGAAAATGATGAAATTAATCTTGAGGGTGAATTGCATTGTGCACTTCAAGAAATAAAAATGTTAAAAAAAAAAATTGCTTCACAAGAGCATAGTCCAAAAAAAATGATCACATGTTTACAAGTAGAACATGATGACTCTAAAAGAGTTGTGGATAATCTCAAATCGGTTCTTGTTGATAAAGATAATGAGATTCAAAAACTTGAACAATAAGTTGTCACTCTTAAAAAACAAGTTGAAGGCTATGAAAGCACTATGCACTTGAATGATATACTTGGGAAATAAAAGCAACATAAAGACATGATTGGTGTTGGATTCCACACCGGTGAATGTTCAAAAACTCTAAATTAGAACTTTAATGCAACTGGTAAGAAGCATCCATTTGAGCATAAGCAAACTAATTTCAGGTTTAATACATTTTTCAATGGTTATTGCTTCTTTTGTAATAAATTTGGACACAAAGTGAGAAATTGAAGGCTTATGATGCCTAGAACACCAATATTTGGTCACAAATAGTTCTTTGGCTTTCCAAATTCAGTTAGATGTTTCAAATGCAACACTTTTGGTCACACATCCAAACAATGCAAACAAGGTAAATAAATTACTGTAAAGGTTTGGAGACCCAAGTTTGTTCCAAGTATAGAACAATACATGCTTGTGCAAACTACCTTTTTTTCCAAGAAGAAGGAATTGTGGGTTTTGGATAGTGGTTGTTCCAACCACATGACAGGAGATAAGGACAAGTTTTTGAAACTTGAAGATCATGCAGGAGGTTTTGTAA
>VDFB02291267.1:0-60070 GCA_007258455.2 Sequoia sempervirens | reverse complement strand
GTGACATCTACAGGTCAAACTTAGCATGTAGTTAAGTTATTTAATTCCAACAATGCTCAATTTTATTTAAGTATGTCCCTAGTTTTTCCCCATACCTCAACCTTAGGAATCAACATTATCTAGATAGAACCTATTATCCTCCTAACTGCTTGACACCTTGCTTGAAGGGTGGAGGTGATTCATAAGCCTTTGTTGAGGTTGCCTAGAATCTTCCTTGAGTTTGAGTCTTCACTTTTAATAAGGAGTCACTCTATTTAAGTGATTATATTTAAGGTGGGTTAGGTATTGTTGTGATTGTTGCAAGTACCACCTTTGGAGGGTATGATTGTTTATATGCGTAGAAAAAAAATTGTTGTGTTTTCTTTTCATTTAATTTATTGGCATTACACTTTGAAGTAAACCAAGTGAAGGCTCCTTTCTTGATAAAATCGATCAAGGGCTATGCTAACTAAGATAAACCCTTGAAAAATATTATATAACAGTTGCAAAGTCCAAATAACCCTCTTAGCTGATTTAATATTTTTGGTGGAGGCCAATCCAAAATTGCTCAAATATTTTCTTGATCAACTTCAAACCCTTTATCACTAATAACATGACCCAAGTATATAGTTTCAATCATTTGAATTCACACTTAAACTCTTTGAAAAATAGAGCTTGAGACTATAATTTCAAAAAATTATCTAAAGTGGCCCTTATTGGTCTTGTTTTAAAGAAGTATTTAATCAAAGAAAACTAGAATAAACCTCCTTGACTACTTATTAAACACCTAGTTCATACAAGACTAGAAGCTAGCTAGAGTGTTAGTCAAACCCAAATGGAATGACTACAAATTCTTAGTGTCCATAGTGACACTTGAAGGTCATTTTATGAATATATTCATGAACTCTAATATGATGGTACCCTAATCTAAGGTCTATTTCAAAAAAAAATGTACCATGTAATTCATTGATTAGCTCATTGATTTGAGGAATCAAATACCTATTATTAAGAGTATTTTTGTTTAGAGCTTTGTATTTGATGCACATTCTCATGGTTCTAACTTTTTTCTTAACCAAGACTAGCAAAGAAGTAAATGGGCTTGAACTTGTTCTAATGTGACCGATATCAAAAATCTCCTTAATGGTCTTCTTTATCTCCTATTTCTTCTAGACTAGTGATAAAGAGTTGTAATAATTAGTTTGGCACCTTCTTCACAATATCAGGTGTCCCCCCAAAAGGTATGTCACTAAAAACTTTAATGTGCATGTCTAGAAAAGACTAAACATTCACATGGTATGACTTACCTTCAAAATAAATAGTAGTTATAATCAAATATTGGATTGCTCAAGTGATTTTTCCATGGTAGAAATTCCTCTCTATGTATTTGGTTGAAACATTTTTTTTAATTCCATCTGACTTTCTACAAAGTACCACCTTTTTTATTTGATTAAAACTTGCTTTCCATGCTTTAGAAATTCTAAGCAATTTATCCCAAAGAATGTAGCCTTAGAACTCCCAAAATTTCATTTGTATCTCCTATGTTGACAACATAGAACTCATATTTCACCTTGTAATTTTTTTAAGTACTTCATTTGGTGAATTTTCCTTGTACATTATATGGTGAATCCATCAACAATGACAACATGCAAAACTTAAAAGTCTTTGATTTTTATACCCCTTTCTGCAACTACCCCTTCATCAATGAAATCGTGAGTTGCTCTAGATTTAATGAGCAAGTAATTCTTTGTCCACATAAAACTCCACAAAAACTAAAAGAGTTATACTTAGGGGTTCTATAAAATTTGGCAAGGGTGCCTCCTAAAGTATTATTTTTAACCTAAACCTCTTACATTGGCTCTTCATTTTCACTTTCTTTCTCTAATTCTTCAACTCCAAATTTTTTATCTGAAGCTACTTCAATGTAATGCACGTGTACCTTTCCAAGACATATATAGCTTGGTTATTGTGGCTCTTTGTATATGAAGAAAATTTTATTTCTTCTTGATCCATTTTTTTCCACTTTGTCCTTTCTTGGAGGACTTTTTTATTTTGATTGAAACTTTTTTGAAAGGACTTCTTCAAATATTGTTTAGATTTTTCTCTTCAAAATTGAAGTATTAAGTTCCAAGGAACTTTTGATGTCCTCCTATAGAGATGGAGGTTAAAAATATTTGAAAGTTTTTTTTTATGTCCTCCTATAGAGATGGAGGTTAAAAATATTTGACTAAAACTTTCATGGGTTCATAAAAACCTTAAATCAACCTTCTTTCAGTGATATCAAGTACCATTGCTAAAAGTTTCTAAAAATCAGCAATATGGTTATCCACACTTTTGTATTGTTTAAGTTGTGGTAACTCCTAAAAATGAACTTCAATGTAGCACCCCTCCTATTTGCTATGCTGTTAGACAGTGTGTTTATTTTGACAGACTCAAATACCTTGTTATGGTTTTATGATCACCGGTTTTAGAGCGATGTGGATGTTATACTGTGATGAAATGATGCACTATATGGATGCTATGTTTCATGTTATGCTTTTGATTAGCATAGTTGTTGATATTGATATATGTTTATCTGTTGATTAATGATGCTTTGCTTTCGTCAGTCTTGATGTGATTGTATAGGTGAAGGGGACGAGATTACATCACTCGCATGCGAGCGCCCCGTGATTTCTCTTCACGGTGTGACTGTTATGTTTTATCCATGTACGACATTCGTCTTGATTACAGGATTGTAGGTACAAGACATCGTCTCCACCTGGTTTCACAGGTTTGAGTGTGTCTATATCCTAATGGTATTGTTGATTGGGAGATAGTAACGGGGTTCCCTTGTCAAACCACAACCCTGTCATAGTGTGTCGCAGTTTGTGTCTGGTTTGTTGTTGGGTCATGTCGTCTTTGATGTTTTGATAATTTATTATCAGTGGAAATTATATGTGGGAATTAATATTTAAGTGGTGGTAATGTTAATTTATGTATTTAGATTAAATTGTTATTTAATTTAGTTAATTTAATTTTATTCAGTTAGTAAGGTAATTTAATCCTCGTGGTTAAATTTATGTTATTAAGTAAATAAACTAATCAATTAAATTTATTTTGTTGAGTAAATAAATAAATTAATTAAACTTATGTTGTTGATTAAATAAATTAAATAATTAAATATTAGTAAATAGATAAATTAATTAATTAAATTAAAGTTATTGATTAAATAAATTAAATAGTTAAAGTGGTTTTGTAAAATACATAAATTAAAAGATTTAAATTTATTTGAAATGAAATTTTGTTTTAAATCATTTAAAAAACAAAATATCTTAAAAATGCATAAGGGGGAAATAACTATGGTGGTTGAGGGGATATTTTGAGAATTTGACTAAAGTTGGGGAAAATTAATTGGAGATATTTTATTTTATTTTTTGGAAAATTTGCTGTTAAATAAAGAAAAAATTTGGCTTTGTAAACATACATTATTGATCTGGAAGTGGAGATTTGGAAGGAGGATCTAGAATTTTGGATTTGGCAACGAAGCACAACATCAAATTGTATTTCTTCAGACTTTAGAACACAGGTTCTTTCTTGCTTTATTGTTTAGAAGTTTTGGATTTTAAATTTTGAAAGCTTGCTGCGAATTCTTGAAAATCTCTGTAGAAAAAAATGGAGAAATTCTCAGATTTTTTGTAAAGAAAACAACATAAATTTTGGCAAATAAAATTTTAACAATAGAAAAATTGAAAGAGAAACAAAAGAAAATTTTGAAACCTCTGTGTTTGGAGTTGGAATTTTCCATTACAATTTAGAAATTGAAATTAAAAAATAGAATTTTTTATGCTTGAAAATGATTTGCTTGAAATTTTTATTTATTTTGAATTTAAAAAGAAAAAAATTATGAAGAGTGTCGGGGAGGAGAGGGGTGAGGGAGGGTTCGTTTGCTTACGCCCGCCTCCCATAGGGGAGTATGATCGAGCAACATCGCCAGGCTCACGCACCGCATGATTTAGCAGAATATTAGGATAGAGCGATGGAGAGAAGAGAGAGACAGAAGCGCATTTGTTGATAGTATATATATTTTAAATAATTGGATATTAATTAAATAATTGGAATATATTTAATGTTGTGGAATATAAATTATTTTTTTTAATACATATTTAAATAATATTTATATATTTAAATATATATATATAATTGTATATACATTAAGTATATAATTATATATATATGTTTAATATATATTTATATTTAAATATAATTATTTTAAGGTTATTTTATTATAATGATGCAAATATTGATTTTATAAGAGAATGATGTTATTAGAAAATTGATTTTTAACATTAGTTGTAATTGAGGAAGTTGAAAGAAAAACAATTAGTTTAAGCTTCTTATTTCTTTAAAAAATATATATATATTAATTATTTTGATTGATTACATGCAAAATGTTATTGCTTTACTTGGATTTAGGAAATCCTACAGTAGGTTATTAATTTGCCTAAATTATCGTTTTGTTATGTTATCTCTTTCATTCTCATTGTTGGGAAAATGGAGTTATTTGTTTATGTAAGACTTCCAAATGTGTTTTCTTGAGATGGGGATTGCAACTTATGTTGGTTTAGCTTAGAAATAACTTGGGTAGTGCACGTGATATTTTATCAAGTATGGTCCCTTGGTTCAACGAACAGGTTGTGTTGTACATTGTTATTAAGTTGGTATTTGTAATTGGTTATGTGCACCTGGTTTACCCTATGTTAGTGGAATTGATATCTTAGGTTGTTAATAGGGGAGTGGTTTTTCATGAGGGCCGACACACAAAGTGGTGTCAGGGTAACTCATGCAGAGTTAGTTTAATCAGTGAAAATTAAATAAATATATTAGGGGAAAATGGTAGTTTAAACACTTAACTTTTGTTAATGCCTAGCTCATGGACTCAAGGGATAGTATAGAATTGGGATGAGACGAGAAGGCCTGGAATGACATGATCAATATCTTGTTCCTCAGAAAGATAATCGATTATGCATTGGATTGCATGTGGGGCCAAGTTTCGTAAGAAGTCACCAGGGTAATCCAAGATGGGGGCCGGAGCCTAGGAAGATTCACCAGGGTAACCCATGCAACTTTGTGATGACACTCCTCCTATGACAACCGTGAGTCAATTTGTTGTATTGTGCAGTTGATCATTGTTATCTGGAAGCGTTGTAATCATTTGTTAGTTTTGTACTTGAGTAGTTTACTATTGTTTTTCCTATGTCTAGAGGTTGTAGGTTTTTCCTAGGAAGCTCTTTTACTATCTCCTAACACGAGGGTTGGTCCTTCGGGTACCACATGGTTGGGTGGAATGTGCACCTTACATCATTGGGTTCACAGTTCTTGTTTGTGATGACGAGTACTTCATGATTGGAAAGCTCGTGTATACTAGTGAATTTGTATTTCTATCATGTTCTCACTTGTATCTGTTGGATACCTTGTAAATTGTAATTGTATCACTCCTCAATTGTATTCGAGGAGAATTTTTGTAATTTGTAATTGTAACATTTTTGTATAAACTATCTCATTTGGAAATGAGAGTTGTAATTGTAATATTGAATGGATGCAATGTATGAATGGATCATTATTGTACTTTATATTTTATGTGATTTATTTTAATGACTAATAGATGCATGATCTTTAATTCATGAGTAATAATCTTATGTAATGATTAGTAACTTTTGTTAGTAATGGGTATTGTAAATAGCGTCGTCACGTACCTTAGAGAATGTTTGTGTAAGTGTAGTTTACTTTACTTGTTTAATTACACTTTTAAAAAAATAAAAATTGTTCGCTTCTGTTATGTGTGTGACATTCTCTAGGGTTTCATGGCGAGCGTTACATTCAAGGTATTTTCTATCAAGCCTCTCAATAATCCTTCTATTGAATTCATCAATGAATTGATTTCCTTGTGTATTTGAGTAATCAACCTGTGGTCCCACCATTCATGAGTTACACCTTCAAGGTAAAGAGTAGCAAATTTAGTGGCTTCATCTTCTAGCATTGGCTTGAGAAATAAGTATGTGTCCAACTTCTATATCCTTAATCGAGATATCCACATGTTAGAGCCATCAAATGTAAAAAGTCTTAACTTTCCCAAAGCATGTTGAAGGTCTCTCTAATTTAGACGAGGCCTTTGTTCAAGTCTTGGACCATTTCTTGTTTTCTTTAAATTTATGAAGTTTGCAAGGGTTATTTCAGCCTGTATTTTTATTAATAGGGCTTTGTATTCAACATAACATGTAGTAATTCTATTTACTGCAATAATTTCTTGGCATGGTTATATTATTCTACATTGCATAAACCAATTGTGTCAACATAACTATAAGATGTTCTTTCCCTTGAAAAATATTTTTGTATTGTGTCTTCCCTGAATCATCTTCTACTATAGTTCCTTTTTTATCATAAACTTTGTATTCAAATGTTCTACCCTTGGCTATTATGTTACTTTATTTTTCTCCCTAATAAAATTTTTTTGTCACTATTATGCATACAAAATATTCTTTATGAAAATGATTAGCTTTTGAATACATGATAGCAAGAACACTAACTTTTGTACGATTATAATGTCCTAGTAGGATATTTGGCTCAAACCCACCAATTTTTTTTTCACAATCAACTCAAATCATGTTTATTTCAAATAACTAAGTTCTTAACGTGGGAAAGGTGAGAGCATATGGAGACTGCAAGGAGGATAATGAAAATAACTAGCAAGATATAAAATTCAAATAATTAAAGAATACTTCTATTAAAAACAATTAAATTGATTCCTCTACATGGATTGCTAGAAACCCAAAAGACTGTAATCCAACCTTGGAAATTATTCAAAAAAAATCAAAATTAGAAACCCAAAATTGAAGATTAAAGATAAGTTACATAATGAATGAGATGATTGTCCATATTTAAATGGTATGACCCCTTTTTTATATTGCTACATATTTTTATGTCTACTACAATAGACTGTATGATAAGGGTATATGCTCATACCATCCTATTATACATTATAATTCACTAACACACTCAGATGCCCCCTTCCCAATGCTTGCAACAAACTGATGTGTCTTGGAAACCTAAAAAACTATGCATAAACAACCTAATTTAATTGGCCGAACTGGAATATTCAACCTAGAAATGGAGAAGTACAACAAACCATTAATCATCAAATTCTTTCAAATTTATTACACACTATAGATGGTACAAACCCTTCAAACTTTATCACTTGCATTTGTAAATTTATTCCAAAATAGGGGCAACTAGGAATGAGCATGCATCAAGGACTATAGAGTCCAATAGAAGTTGTATGAATAGCTTTAAACCTTAAAAATATGCATCAATTCCCCCTTCAGATAGACATAACCTACACTTATATTTTTAATCCACCAATAATTATAAAGAAACAATAACAAAATGTAATATCACCTCAACTATAAAATTTAGCATAAACATCACACCAAATATAGATTCTTCAAATTGAAAACGAATAATTGAATACTAGAAGTCTTCAATAGTTATAGCATAATGATAATCCTTGTGTAGAATTTCTCTTAAAGACTATAAGGCTTTTGTCCTTGAAACCATCATACTAGAGGGTTTTTATCCTCGAAGAAAAAATCATATTCATTCATGGAATTGAAATTGATATAATTAGCAAACAAATCCTTTTTTTTAAAAAAAAATCCTCCTCTAAATCTTGAGTGAAAATAATATAGTATTATATTATTTTATTTTAATATTTCCTAAAAGCTAAAAATATTAAAGTGACCATTTTGGCACTCATGTTCAAAAGGTCTTGGACCTAGGGATTGGTGCAGGAGCATCCTGGTGCATGGTTAATCCTACACAGCATAATTTTGTGTTGGTTTAAATTTCTCATTTTTGGTTGTGATGTCTTGCAGGCATGATTTATTTTTAAATCATTTTCTCCTCTTGTTCCATCAACATCAAATTATTTTTTTAAGGTTGATGGATTAAGTTGAATTTGGGATTAATGGTGCTAGACATTAGTGTTTATTTTCAAAATTTAGTTATGGCACAAAATCCCATGCCTAGGTTGGAGGAGGCCATTTTTGGAATTTGGTAACTCCTCTTGGAATTTAAAATTTGTAGCAATTAAGGAGGGAAAAGGATCTAGATGCCTGGAAGTGGAAGTAGTGGGGTGAGATAGTGAATGCCAATTTTAGCAAATACTTTGAAATTCTTGCATGCAAATGCAAGAGGGGAATAAATGGGAGAATCCAATGCCTAGAAAAGTAGATAACATGATTGAAGGCATAAAATTTTGGAAGATATTGGCCCCACCCATGCTTGGGAAGAAAGAAAGGAATGCATAATGAAGAAAATGACAGATAAATGAGGTGAAAAATTAGGGAAACCATGCCTTGGCATCCAAGAATGAAGTATTAGAGATTGGGAGAGGAATTTTATGTTGCCTATAGCTGATTATGGAGTTTTTGGAGCTGATTTAAAGAGGTTGTGTAGTCAGCCATGTTTGTAGTAGAGTTTTTTTTGTGACTAGTTTTCTCTCTGTAACCTGTTAATTGTAGACTATGCAAGTTTTGATAATTAAATCATATTTCTCTTTGAATTATTGTAATTTCATGTGATGGTTAATCCTTGGAATTGTGCTCTCCATAGTCTCAATTCATAGTTTAAAACAAACTTCCTTGATTGAGTTTTTTGAGCATGGTTGCAATTGTTTTAATGGTGTCTGAAGTTGGTTGTTGAATGCAAAAATTTATGAGTTTTCAACCATGAAATTTGAGGGGTATTGTTGGGATAAAAGTGATAATCTACTTACATTCTTGTAGATGAATGTGGGGGCTTCCATTATCCAAGTTTATAGTATAAAATACATTCATCAGATGGTTCAAAATAATTTTTGAAATGTGGTTTGTCAAGACATTTTTGTGCACATTTGCACAAGTTTAAATAAATTGAATTTCACCACTTTTTGAGTTTGTGTATTTTTCTGAGTATGCTTTTTCAGTTGAATAGATTAATGATTTGAGTGATGGTTTTGAATATCAACACTTCAATTCAGGGTCTTGGTCTTGGTCTTTGTTTGCATCAAATGGTATCAGAGCGGGATGATCGTTTAGTTGAGGAGGTGGAAAGTTGCAAATAATTGTGAAGAGGAAATCTCGTTGGGAGATACTAGAGATGATTTTGTGAAAGAGGTTAATGAGAGGAAGCTTGAAGGTGTCTTAGAAAACCCTATTGATAGTTTGTTGCAGAAGAGGATTTTGTAACCATAGAGGAATTGAGTTCTAGAAGAGTTTTTTATAGGTGAGAGGAGGCTTGTAACTATAAAGGGCTTGATTTGTACAAAGATTTATTGTAGGGAGGACTTGTGACTACAGAGGATAGAGAAGGAAGCACAAAAGCTTTGAATGAAGTTGTGATTTTTTTTGTAAGGAGTATTTGTAATTGCAGAGGGGCTTGCAAGTCTTTGAAGATGTCTTTGAAGAAGAGGACAAGGGGGGCTACCACAATAGTGTGTCTCACTTTTAGGACCCTTTTTTTTTTTTTTAGAAAAAACTAATAATTTAAGCCTCGAGAGGTTCCATCTAAAGGTTTTTAATTGAAGAGGGATATATAAGCCCCCTTAGATCAAACCCCCTTGGATAGAACACCTCTAGTATTAAATCATACCCACAATGGAGTCTCCTTCGCACCTATCAAAATGCTGGCAAAAAAACATTTTTTTTTTTACCTTTTGAGCAGTTAAATAACTTCATTTAAAAATTATATTTTACAAGATTGTAGCCCTTGAAATGAGCTTTCCAAAAAGTATAGTTTTGATATGTTTTCATTTTATCATGTATTTAATTTTCAATTTTTACTGAACATAGGTTTTTCTTCGAACATCAAGCTCTTCGTTTTGCAAAGGTGAAAAATAGTAAACCATTGTAAAAAAATTCAAAAAATACCCATTCCCTGGGTATTGATGTCCTTGTTTCACCAAAAAAAGAAAAAAATGGATTTTGATATATACACAAGTTAGGTTGTATGCCACACATGTATGTCCAAATTATAGTTACAGTGACTTTGGAAATTATTTAAAAAATATATATGTAACAAAAAATTATGGAAAAATATGATTTCCCTAGATATTGATGTTGAGAATCTATTGTATGTCCAAATTATAGTTACAGTGACTTTGGAAATTATTTTAAAAATATATATGTAACAAAAAAATATGGAAAAATATGATTTCCCTAGATATTGATGTTGAGAATCTATATTTCAAAAATTAGAATTTTATTCTTTATAGAAAAAAAAGTTATGTTGTACAACACAAACGTTACTTTATGAAAATGTTGTTTTCTATTTAAGACTAGTTATTAAAGGAGATGTTGAAAGATTCATGATTTATTTTATAAAAAAATTAAAAATATATATTTAGAATCTACACACAAATTATCACAAATCACTAGTTTGCATCATCTTCAAATTCTTAACGATTTAGTTGCTATAGGTCTTAGAAGATGAAGATTCATTTAAAAGTATTGATGTGAATATCTATCTTGGGCAAAAAGTGAGACATAGTATTGTGATTTCACCCCAAGATGGATCATCAAAAAGCCTATGAGGATTTTACCCATGGAAGAATGGAAAGAAAAGAGGTTTACAAAATGACTTATTGGATAATTAAAGAAGATTAAGGCTAGATTGTACATGATAGAGATGAGCAGAGAAGAGAACTTAAAGAGGGTAAAAGAAAGCATGAACAAAGATTGCGTGAAAAGGGTATGATGGCTAATGAAAGGTGTAAAGTTTAAAAACTTGAAGAGAATGTGGAATGCTATCTAGAAGAAGAAGAAGAGCTATAAATCTCTTATGAAATAGGGAGAATGGGTAAAGAGGGCAGGGAGAAGAGAGATGAAAACATGTATTGCTACAATCCTATGGAAAGAAGGTTATGGATAGAAGAACATGTGGGAGAATCCCACTCAGTTGTTTAAAAAAGAAACAAACAAACAAGAGAAGCAAAGAGAAATAAAGGAGAAATAAAGAGGAGAAAACAATCATAGCGGGTCTTGGTAATTTTGAAAACTTGGTTTTTTCAAATGGTTTCTTGATTGCAGGAACTAGAGAGGACAAAGAAAAGGTGGGAGATGAAGGCATGAAGGATGTGGAAGCAATAAGTTGTGAAGTAAAATTCAAGGTAGCAATAGAGAAACAAGAAAACATAAAGGTAAAAGGTCACTTATGTGATATTGTGAAAATGAGTTTGATGTTATGTTACTTGCAAAAGAATTTAGTGAGTTTGTGGATGTCAGAATGAGTGTAAAGGATAGTATTGTTGTAGAAGAAGAGGGTGAAGTTGCAAAGATAGAGAATAGCAAGTTGCAACAAAATTTGGTCTTAATGAGGACATGGAAACAATTCAAAGTTGGGACAACAATGTGAAAAATAATGTTTGTAAAATGTCTCAAGTGAAAGGGGTGAAGAGGCAACAAATAATAATGAAGAAGATGACATATTAATGCAAGTTGCAACAGTTGGAAAGGGATGGTTAGTATTGATAGAAATTGGAGTGAAAGCTACAACAAAAAATGAAGAGGTAAAAATTAAGTTTTGTGAATTCTTTGTTGATGTTGATTTGCATACAAATGACTAGTTAAAGTGTAAAGATATGATGAGATTGAAAATAATGATATATTAGTAGATAAAGAGGAGATTAGTGAGGTAAATGAAAATTTTTCCAAGTCTATTAATGATGATGTTGAAGCCAACTCTTATTAAAAAAAAATCAGAGAAGAAAATGGAGGAGAAGTGGTTAGGTGCAACAAAAACAAGTTACAAGCTAAGTTGTAGCAAGATCTTATTCATTGTGTTGGCCTACAAGAAGAAGAGGAATGAGTAATAGGTGAGAATGATGTAAAAACTCAATTCATTGATTTCCATGAATTTGTTAGAGTCAATTCACATGCAGGTGATGAAGATGATAAGATAGAGTGGGAGGATGAATTATGGTATAGTCAAACAAATTTCATTAGAGGGAGAAAGAGAGGAAAAATGAAGGAAGGGAGAGATAGAAAGGTATAGATTAAGGTGAACAGGAAGAAAAAGAAAGAGGATAGGGAAGAATGATGGATGAAGAATAAGCACAAGATCTACAAATGTTTATGAGGTCAAATCATGAAACATTTCTTCTTGTATAGGAGTGAATTTGCACCCCTTACACAATTCCCCTTTCACACACCCTCACCTTAGAAAATCAAATACGAAGGCGAAATTCCACATCACCCAACTGTCTTCCATCCACTTAGCATTTGTCCTTTGTGTCGAGAGAATATTTTTTGGGGATGAATGCGTGAAGCGCAAACGTCTACGCAACATGCTGCCATCCCTGACTGATTCCTACATCTAAAGTTGGCAAAGGAATTACACACCTGATTGGGTTCGAATTTTAATGCCCCTCTTCAACCAATCGACCCAAAAATGGAAAATTCTTCCTCATTCTTCCCTCAAATTCATCCCTTGTCACTTCATTTGACTCTCTAGCAATTCTCTTGAGCATTCTAAGCATTCACTTCACTCTCAAGCAACATTTCAACACTCCATTGCAGCAACAACACTCCATCAACTCCACATTGCAAGTGTGAAGCCATTATAGATGTTGCGAGCTTGGAGTTTTGCGAGACCTTCCCTTCACCACGGTTGTGGCGGTGGTGAATTTTCCAATTTCGTAGCTTGCTTTCTCCTTCCATTGGCTAGTGAGCTTTTGGGTGGAGGTGGTAACGCTTCACTCCTCTCCTTTTTTATTTGGTTGAGTAGCATTGTATTTTTTTGTAGTGTGTATTTCTCTCTTTTCTTTCCTTTATCACATATTCTGCTCTATTGCTTTCTAGCTATCCATAGAGGTGGAAACACCAAAATGGGGGTCTGATGGAGGCAGGCCCCTATATAGCCACAACAATTTTCCCTCTTTCTTGTGTGTAGGAGGACATGTGTGTGGATTTTGCTGGTGAACTGACGCCTCTATGAGATCATCTTCGTCACCCTAGTTTTTATTTACTTTTTTTATCATTTTAGTATCTATTTCTTATACTTTCTCATTATGTTTTTACCATCTAGATTAGCTAGCTAGGCCATTAGTAGGTTTTTTGGAAGTTTCTATTGTGTTTACTATTTTCTAACCGTACGAATGCCAGCGCACCTGAGAGACACTAGCACGCTATGTTGTAGTCCCAGAACTGCGCTGTCATCCTCAAACAAAGAGTTGTCTAAGACATAGTACCGACTCCAAAAACCAACTTACCTAGCCTAAACCTGAACTTGGGTCTGAAGAGTGACAAAAGTACTACATAGTGCTCTTCATTCTCGATCCTTGTCCTTTTAGAGTGAGGTAAGTTAGGGAAATCCTTTGCTCTCGGCTCTCTGTGACCTAGTGCCTTGGTGTGGTTGGTCCCCCTCTCTTACATTTTTGGTGAACTTGACGTGAACACTGTCTTTTTGTTTGTTTGTGTTGAGACTTGTCCCTCACACCTGGTGATCGTTGTAACCCTAAGTGTTGGAAAGGTTTATAAGCATCACAACCTAGTCCACGGCTTCTAGGTACGTTTTTAGGAGAAGTGTGTGACACCTTCCAATGGAGAAGATGAAGGTCAATACTAGTTTTTCTACAGGCCTTTTTGTCAGATCTACCGTTGGTCTGTCTACCTAGGAGCAGTTGTTGAGGGGCGAGGTAGGATTCTTCAATGAGACTGACCACATCCCCACTCCTCCTACATCTCCTACACCATCATCAATAGACGAGCACGAAGTTGTTCACATTCCTCCAGAATATATCTCTACCCTTAGCAAAGGGCTGGGTGACTTGGAGAATCACCTAGAATATGACCCAAAGTTGGCCAGAGCTGCTAGGGTTATTAGTGAGATAAAGTATATGGTGGTAAAAGACCGAACATGCATAGAACTACTAGCTAGTCTCTCTAGTCTGACTGAAGCGTGTTCCCTTCCAAACAACATTAACATTATACAAGGGGTCGCTCTTGAAGAACATGAGATATAGTTAGGAATGTCGATGCCTACCACCTTTGTGTATATGGCCGACAAAGTCTCA
This sequence comes from Sequoia sempervirens, assembly GCA_007258455.2. Taxonomy (NCBI): domain Eukaryota; kingdom Viridiplantae; phylum Streptophyta; class Pinopsida; order Cupressales; family Cupressaceae; genus Sequoia; species Sequoia sempervirens. The sequence goes on along the minus strand of VDFB02291267.1, from coordinate 46,011 downwards.
TTGATTGGTGTCTCCTCTTCCTCTAAGAGATCCGAAACTATCAAAACGAACATAATACCCTTAGGTTTCAGTTTCACCCCTCCTATCACCTCTAGTGGTGGAGTTTTTGGTAGGTTGAGTGGTGGGGGATTTGGTAGTGGTGGTGGCTTCGGTAGCAGAGGTGGCGCTAGCAAAGGTGGCTTTGGTGGAGGCCCTGCTGGTGGCAATGGCTTTGGTAGTGGCTTCAATGGTTGGCACATTGGTGGTTTTGAAGGTGGCTCCGGTGGTGGTTTTGGAGGAGGTCCCATTGGACCTTTGTCATCCTAAGACCCTATTCTGAATGCTCTCCTCCATAATATGGGTAAGATGCAAAGCCAGCTGGCAAGTCTCTCACAAGCCTCTACCCAGCTTATCTTTCAACCCTTCTTCTAACATAGTCCATTGTCGGTAGCAATCTTAAGCACTTCCTTCCCACAAGGAATGGAGATTTCCAAATTCGATAAGTATGGCAACAAAGGGGACCCGCAAATGCATGTGTCTGCCTTTAATTCCATGTGTACAGACTTCTTCCATCATGATGCGTTGATGGAAAAATTATTCCCTCGATCTCTTAAGGATACAACGCTTGAATGGTACTGTTCCTTACCTGATAACTCTATTTTTTCATTTGATCAACTTATAAATTAGTTTTTTCGACAGTTCCAAGCCAACATCGGACTGAAGATGACCTTTTCGGATCTCATCCGATGCAAACAAGAGGATAATGAGAAGATAACTAATTTTATAACACGATATCAAGCGCTTTTCTCATAGATCTCGTACCCATTGCCCAATTCTAACGTGCAAAAGGTATTCATAGGGAACTTGTAGAGACCTTGGCAGTAAAAGTTTTCCCTTATGAAATACCCTTCTTTTGTGCATTTGTAAGTTGCGCTATGAGAATATCAAAAAACAGTAGTCCAGTTTGGGGATCCTCTGTTAGAAATAATGTCATTGATGTCAAGTGTTGGTTTGATGATCAAAGCCATTGTGGAAGGAATTCATTATTTGAGTTCAATTCCAAAGAGTGTTGCATTAATTATCATTAATGTCAAAGGAATATGGATGAGTTTGTTGACAAAGATATCGTTATAAATGTATGCATAACATATTGACAATAAAAGATGATTTGCAGGATCACAGTGAAATGTTTGATCAAGGGTATATGAAGACAATAAAGGTTATGAAGGCAGTGATCAATGTTCTATGTTATTTTACATAGCAATTCAAGGTGGTGATTGAAGGCAATAATATATTACAATTATATTCCAATAGAACAAGGCATAACAAATAATGAATTAAATGCAAAGATAATAAAATAACAAACGCTAACAAGGCATTACTTATATGGTGCAACTTCATAAAGCTCATCGAATAATATAGAAGGTTGTTGAATGAGACAATTTATAAGATAAAAAAGGAAAAAAAGAGAATAAAAACAAAACAGTGAATAAGACAAAAAAAGGGATATATAAGACAAAAAAGGTGCCCAAATAAAAGGTCATAAAGTTAGCGATTAAAGCTACAAGAAAAAGACAAAATGGGCAGATAACACATAAGAAAAAATCAAATAAGACAAATGCAGAAAGGAAAAAAACAAATAAGATAAAAATAGAAAGATTAAGCCAGAAACAAATCACAACACCTTATTCGATAAAGATAAATATTCACTTGTTCTGAAGTGACACGAGTGTCTCTAACAAGTGACATGTGTTAGTTTCTAAATAGATGCATACATAAAGTGGTTTGATTAGTAAAGAAGCATGTCCCTTCACAAATACTAATGAAGTTAAATAAAAAATGCATCAATATAGTTAAAGTGATGAAATTTAGAAGTTTAAAAATTATGAGTTACAAGTACGATTTATTATTAAACATTTCTATATTTGTTGATGAACAAAAAGAGGTTAAGAGAAGAAATATAAAGCGATGCAATTCTACAAAGAGATGTGATCTTTTGAGTAGTACTGTTTAGAAGATGCAGATCTATAATGAGATGTCCTTCCTTCAAAGGATGCAACATATGGAGAATATATATATATATATATAATTGATATTCAAAAATAGTGTTGTGTGTGTGTGAAAAAAAGGATGTATCATCTGAACACAAGTAGATGTTGAAGGCTGTGTAAAAATAGAACAATAGAATAAGTGAAACAATGAATATCACTTATGAGTGTAGTGTGGTGTGTTGATTAGTGTGGGATAAAGAAAAGAAAGTGATGAATAATTTATGAGAAACAGAGCAGATATAAAAAAAAAGAGGCAAAAAAATGAAGAGCAATGTTGATCTATTCTAGAAGAAAGTATGTGTGATAGAATGAAAAAGATCTGAGTAAATTTATGAGGAAAATTGATATGCATATTGACCAAGTTTGAAGGAAGATATTGACAATGGTTCCAGATCAAATTTATGAAAAAGAAGTTTGCATGGTTTGGATCACATTTGTGAAAGAAGGATATTGTGTGTGAACCTAATTTGAAAAGAAAAGACTATCATACAAAATCAGAAATAGTGGTCAGATTTATAAGAGAAAGTTAGTGTGTAGTAAAAAATAAGATTTTATATCAGATATGAAAATGAGAAGATAAAAGCAAGATCATCAAAGAAAGGTTGAAGGCATATTTGTAAGAAGAGTTTTTGAGAAGCAAATTTGTATGAGAAGAATATAAGAGGCGGATTTGTATGCTGATTTATGTGAATATCTTTCAAGAAAGATAAAATCAAGAGGAAGAGTGGTTTTATTTTCCATCATCCGTTGAAGAAGCAACATTGAAGGTGGAGCATTATTCTTTTAATTATTATCTTTGTTGAGTTGGTGCTTGGCAAAAGGGGGTTGGTTCCTCCGGTAGGTTGGTGCCTACTAAATCAGTTAAAGGGGTTGGTGCTCCTTGTAGGTTGGTGCCTACTAAACTACATAATTGGTGTTTCAAGTAGGTTGGTGCCTACATTCATTGTAAAATCTTATATAATTCATAAAGTACACTATTTGTACTGTGGTTTTATCTTGTAAGGTTTTCCATGTAAAATCTTGGTGTCAACTTGTTCATATTGTGCTATTCTTGCATAGTTGATTTTGTGTTAGAGTTTGAAGTTGATAAAAGTTGAGAGAGTAAAAATTTGTTGATATATTAATTCACCCCCCCTCAGTATATCTTTGTGCTCTTTATCCTCCTCGCGCTCTCGTTTAGAAGGGAAATCCATTGTATCGATCTCTAGAAAGGGGAAGGTTGTCGTAAATGTAGTAGCTGCTACAAATGATAATGGCCTTAGATGCAATAGAAAGTTCACAAAGTTAGTAGAATATTATTCTTCCATCTTACAAAGATTGTTGAAGGATAAAATCATAACCTTGGAGAACCCTAAGCCTCTCAAGGAACCTTACCCTAGTTGGTATGATGCAAATTCCTTTTGTCAGTACCACCAAGTTAACGAACATGATACTGAACCTTGTATGCACCTGCATCATGAGATATAGGATCGCATCGAGGACAATACTATTTGTCTCAATGGAAATAAACAAATCGGCAACAAAAGTGAATAGTGAGTTACAAATATATACAAACCCGTTTCTGTCACATTCTGCCAACTTAATTATTGATCCCTCTAATTCTACTACTCGGCTTGAGGCATATGTTAACATGGTCACGGTTACTCCTACCACGTAGCTTGCGACCGACTCCCCGGATGTGACATTCACCTCACAGGATATGCCTGTGAACAACAAGCCTTCTCCCCTCTACTTTCCCACTCGCCTCAATGGCAACATTGTGACGAGGGTCTTAGTTGACCTCGTGAGTTGAGTGAATTTCATTACAAAAGATATGTTGTTGTTGAATTCATTGCAAAGGGAGAAGTATGAAGAAACGAAGTATACCATCCGTACACACAATGGTCTTTGTCTAAAGCCATATGGATCAATAGCTTTGTCTGTCCTAGTTGGACCTAGGGTTGTAGACACAGTCTTCGATGTTATTCTGGAGTCAGATTTGTTCAGGCTAAAACTAGGCATACCTTGGATAGCTTCCATGAATGGAATCACCTCTGTCATTCAAAGGTGTTTAAAATTATCCCATGAAGGTGGTGTGCACATGGTGCATGACACTAGATACCAGCCGTTGGTGTCCCACGGGGGCTACTCGTTGGATAATTTTTGGCCCACCCCAGTTGGACTGCTCCCCCCAAGAATGGACCTACTTAACAAGAACTATGTGAGTATAAGACCAGGGGAAAGGGACAACTGAAACTGACCCTTCTGGTAGTGCAACAACAAACTGTCCCCTCTTCCCGAAAAGGAAAACAGAAGCTAGCCCATTTTTTGGATGCCTCTCCCGCTCCTCTTTCTAAGGAAGAGTTTTGGATTTCTACTCCTAGATTCTACTTAAGGAGCCTAATGGTGCCTGCTTGGCACCGACCTAAGATTAGAATTTCAGATCTCCCTACTAAACCTCTTGAATCTTGGCCCTACTTGTATGGTAGGAGAAAGGGTCCCCGTGGGGAATCCTCTATGTCTCGGCCTTCATGGCCTCCCACCACTTTTGCTCCCAAAGTATTAAACAGGAAGAGGTTCATTGCCGAGGCATTATAGCTGACTCCCCCCATTGTTTCTTAACCCGCTCCTCCAACTCTTGTTCAAGAGTCTATCCCTTTTCCGGAAACGAATGTGATGGACACCCCTATGGCTGAGCAAGAGTCTTCTATCCCTTCGCAGCTCTCAGCCTCTAGCTTGAAGAGTCGCAGAAACCACCTTGCACGTGAGCGCAAGCGCCGATGAAAGGATCTAGCAGTTGAGCAGGCCGCTTTGTAGATGAAGGAAGAGGAAATGATTGCCCTTGTATCAAGGTCTCCTACTGTGTCCTCTCTCCTCCCCTCTGCTTCCATTCAATCGAGTTCAGTCTCTCTTTCAACTCTTGCTATGAGTGTGAGCGTGCCTTACCCTAGAAAGATGCAGGTGTTTATTGCTCCCTCGGATGAGCCGCCCTTATTGATTTCCCTTTCGTACATCCAATCATTCCCTAAACTTGTGGATATGTCGAATACTTTGGTGGTATCTTTCACAGTTTTCTCCTCCTCTTCCTTTACACCTCTTGCCTCGTTTGTGGGGAGTTCACATCCCCCAACAAAGGAGAAGGTAGAGGTTGGCCCCTCCAGCATTGGAGGGTGTAAGAGAATCCCACCTGCTCCAAAAGGTGGTCTTGCACTAACTTGTTCCATCCTAGTGATGGAGCAAGCCCTGACTTCCCTTGAGTTTTTCACCGCTCTCGAGTCACTCGTGAGCCTAGTGGTGAATCTCAGGTGCCATCTTCCCCATCCATTGAGGTATGACATGACACTCCTATAAATTGCATGTTTAACTCTTTGGATGAAGTTTCGGCCTTGTTAGTGATCTTTGTGAAATCGTTGACCATAGCTCCACAAGAGTCGAGTGGAGAAGACCTTGTGGGGCCTTCTTCCTTGGCCCTTATTGCGGGAGGGTCGGAAGCTCCTCCACTTAATATTCCACCACTATAGGCTCATCTACCTTCCCCTTATAATGATCTAGATTGGGAAGCAGATGACCTCTTGGTCGATGAGTGTTAAGGGGAGGCCTCTTCTTTATCTATAGATTAGAAGTGTGTGTGTGTGTTGTAATGTGCTCCCCCATACTTGTGCTATGTGTTCCTAGATGACCCTTGTCACCCTTGTTGGTGCTTGGATATAGGAGTGATTTTGTGTCGTGAATCTTCTTCTATTTGTATCATCATTCTTCCATGTTTGTGTTTGACTTTCAGAAAATTGGGGATGATGCAAAGTGTTGGGGGAATTTAGGCTTCCCTTCCATTTTGACCCAATTTTTTATTTTTACTTTTTATTTCATGCATTCTTTCTAATCTAGTGGGGATTGATGATCTTTCACCTTGCATCGCGGTTACCTATTATTTATATAAGCATGAGAAAATATGACCCCGTGAAACCAGATCCCCTTGTGTCCTCTGTTCCTGATTTCTCTTTCACTCTTTTTTTATCTTTCTCTCTTCTTTTCTTGAGTTTTCCCTTGTATGTGTGACAACGTCTCTATCATGTCAACCTCAAAAAATTTAGAAAATGCATTTTTTGCCAATGAATCTTTTCTCAAAAATCTCGATAAGCTTTTTCGAAAATTGCATTCTTGATTTGGACCCCTAATGGAATGTGTTTCCTTCATCATGGGTTCGCAAAGAAAGAGTTTGAAAAATTTCCTCCAAGGAGGGAGCAACCTTTCCCTATGGGAGAAGCCTCGACCTTCCCCTTGCGAGGGGGCATTTTATTCCTTTCAAATACCTTAATGAAGTGAACATCTTTTGAAAGGATTTCTTGATGATGAATTGATTTGAGAAAAAAATCTATTTTGCACTTTCAAATAGCGTGTCCCTTGAGTGAACCCCTCTTCACATCTAGTTCTTGAGGGACCCCCTTGAAAAACTTCCAACTTGTCGATGGTTTGTGTGACTGTTCGCTTGTTTGCTTGTGTGGTTGCTTTGTGTTTCCTGGCATGTTTTATCTGTGGATTAACATGTCGCTTTGCAAGTGCACCTATGAAGCCGCTTTCTAACTCTGTGGAGTCCCCTTGCATCTAGGTTTCTCTCATGTGAAAGATCTTTGGGGATGCCTCCTTCCAGGTTTGTAGGCCTGTGAGGCGCTTACATCTCTAGGCTTCCTCCATGTGAGAGATCTTGGGGGTCACCTTCTTGTAGGTCTACAGGCCCGTACGGAGCTTACTTCTCGGGGCTTCCTTCATGTGATATTTTGGGGATTGCCTCCTTACAGGTCTACGGACCTGTGAGACGCTTTCATCCTGCAGGATTTTTCCATTGTTGGTCTGAGGGCCTCCGTTGTACTTTGTGAAACTTCATAGTTTTGCGGGGCTATGGAGTCTTTTGTTTAAAAATCGTTAGGGAGAGTACCTGTGGAGTCCTTTGCTTGTCCCACACTTTTGAGTTCGCCAGATCACAGTCTACTTCCTTGACGGTTTAGGTATAAAATTATAACCCTACTACCTCTTCGATCTACTTTACCAAGTACTCATCAGTACTTATGCTCGCTAAAGTGGGGGAAAAATGTATAGGAGTGAATTTTCACCTCTTACACAAATTCCCCTTTCACACATCCTCACCTTAGAAAATCAAATCTGAAGGCAAAATTCCACATCACCCAATTGCCTTCCATCCACTTGGAATCTGTCCTTTGGGCCGGTAAGAGAATATTTGTTGGGGACGAATGTGCGACACACAGACACCTGCATGGTGCATTGTTGTCCCTGACGGATTCCTACATCTATAGTTGGCAGAGGAATTACACACCTGATTGGGGTCGAATTTTAATGCCCCTCTTCAACCAATCAACCCAAAAATGGAAAATTCTTCCTCATTCTTCCTTCAAATTCATCCCTTCTCACTTCATTTGACCCTCTATCAATTCTCTTGAGCATTCTAAGCATTCTCTTCACTCTCAAGCAACATTTCAACACTCCATTGCAGCAACAACACTCCATCAACTCCACATTGCAAGTGTGAAGCCATTATAGATGTTGCGAGCTTGGAGTCTTGCGAGACCTCCCTTCACCACGGTTGTGGCAGTGGTGAATTTTCCAATTTCATAGCTTGCTTTCTCCTTCCATTGGCTAGTGAGCTTTTGGGTGGAGGTGGTAACGCTTCAATCCTCTCCTTTTTGATTTGGTTGAGGAGCATTGTATTGTTTTGTAGTGTGTATTTCTCTCTTTTCTTTCCTTTATCCCATATTCTACTCCATTGATTTATGGTTGTTCGTGGAGGTGGAAACACCAAAACAAGGGTCTAATTGAGGCAGGCCCCTATACAGCCGCACAATTTCCCCCCTTGCTTGTGTGTAGGAGTACGTGTGTGTGGAGCTAGCTAGCGAACTGGCACTTCTGTGAGATCATCTTCATCACCCTAGTTCTTATTTACTTGCTTCATCATTTTAGTATCTATTTCTTATACTTTCTCATTTTGTTTTTACCATCTAGATTAGCTAGCTAGGTTGTTAGTAGGTTTTTCAGTAGTTTTTGTTGTGTTTACTATTTTTCGACTGTACATATGTTAGCGCACCCGAGAGATTCCAATGCATCACGCTATCGTCCCAAAACTACATTGTCGTCATCAAACAGAGAGCTATTTGAGACAAGTACCAAGTCCAAAATCTAACTCACCTAGCCTAAACCTAAACTCAGGTTTGAAAAGTGACAAAAGTACTACATAGTGCTCTTCATTCTCAATCCTTGTCCTTTTAGAGTGTGGTAAGTTAGGGAAATACTCTGCTCTCGGCTCTCCATAACCTATAGGCTCAATGTGGTTTATCCCCCTCTCTTACACTTGTTACACAGGCTATTTGATGAAGGAGCATCTGGGTGCATGGGAAATCATGCACACCATAATTTTGAGTTGGTTTTAATTTCTCATTTTTGGTTGTGATGTCTTGTAGGCATGATTTATTTTTAAATCATTTTCTCCTCTTTCTCCTTCAACATCAAATTATTTTTAAGGTTGATAAATTAAGTTGAATTTGGGATTAATGGTGCTAGACATTGGTGTTTATTTTCAAATTTTAGTTATGGAAAAAAATCCCACACCTAGTTTTGGAATTCAGTAACTCCTCTTGGAATTTAAAATTTGCAACAATTAAGGAGGGAAGAGGATTTGGACACCTGGAAGTGGAAGTAGTGGAGTAAGATAGTGAATGGCAATTTTAGCAAATATTTTGAAATTTTTGCATGTAAATGCAAGAGGAGAGTAAATGAGAGAATCCAATGCCCAAAAAAGTAGAGAACATGATTGAAGGTGGAAGATTTTGGAAGATATTGGCCACACCCATTCTTGGGATGAAAGAAAGGAAGGCATAATGAAGAAAATGACAGATAAATGAGGTGAAAAATTAGGGAAACCATGCCTTGGCATCCAAGAATGAAGTATTAGAGATTGGGAGAGGAATTTTTTGTTGCCTATAGCTGATGATGGAGTTTTTGGAGTTGATTTGAAGAGGTTGTGTGGTCATCCATGTTTGTAGTAGAGTTTTTTTTGTGACTAGTTTGCTCTTTGTAACTTGTTAATTATAGACTATGCAAGTTTTGATAATGAAATCATATTTCTCTTTGAATTATTGTAATTTCATGTGATGGTTAATCCTTGGAATTGTGCTCTCCATGGTCTCAATTCATAGTTTAAAACAAACTTCCTTGATTGAGTTTTTTGAGCATGGTTGCAATTGTTTTAATGGTTGTCTGTAGCTGGTTGTTGAATGCAAAAATTTATGAGTTTTATGAGTTTTTAGCCATGAAATTTGAGGGGTATTGTTGGGATAAAAGTGATAATATACTTACATTCTTGTAGATGAATGTGGGGGCTTCCATTATCCAAGTTTTTAGTATAAAATACATTCATTAGATGGTTCAAAATAATTTTTGAAATGTGGTTTTCCAAGAGATTTTTATGCACATTTTCTTAAGTTTAAATAAACTGAATTTCACCACTTTTTGAGTTCATACATTTTTTTGAGTATGCTTTTCAGTTGAATAAATTAAGGATTCGAGTGGTGGCTGCGAAGGTCAACACTTCAATTCAGGGTCTTGGTCTTCATCTGCATCAGGATGCTTCATAATTCAATCATAATGATCTTTTTAAATAATTAAATATGACATATTTTTAAATTATGACATAAAGTTACTTTTCATCAACTTAAATTTAATTATTTTCCTTTTTACCACCCCATTAGTCTACAAGAATATTTGAGAAAGGTATACTAAGGGTCTTCATCAATTTTACACTAGAGAAAGGGACATGACATGATTTCAAACAAACTAATAATTGGAATAAATTTTAGTACAGTATAATTTCATTTTTTTGAAAACTCGAGCTTGGTTGATGGCTATGTGGTTGCAACTTTGGTTTCATAACAAAAAAAGGGAAACTTGTCAAGGTTCAAGTCCCAATGATAATAGTGAGAAGGGGTAAGATACCCTTATCCCCATGTCATGTTTGATAACATTATAGTCTCCTATTACCCCATGCAAAACCATGTTCTGAAGTTTGGTATTGAGCCTCCCCAAGTAATTTGGGTAAAGTAGGCAATTTTTTTATTTCTTAAGGATAACAAGAAGGTTAATAAGGACATGGATAGAGACAAGTTGCATGAAAGTGATATTGTCACTTAGAAGTGACAACTACATCTACTTCCTTATTAAGGAAGCACCCTATTCTATATTTAATTCAAGATGTAGTGGAAGAGGAAGCAATTTTTTGAGGATTTAAATGCCATTTGAACACATATTTTCAAAGGATTTTTAATCTTGATGAATAGATTAGGGAAACTCGGTCCCAATTTATAAAAGGCTCTATTCAAAATTCACCCCATTTCTTAGTGGATTTTTTTTGTTGCGGAATTTTGTAGAGGATAAATGGTTTATTTTGTCTCAAAGGCCTTGATTCTAGGATATGTCATAGTTGCTAAAAATGTGGTTCTTAAAGTTTAACCCAATAACTAAATTTTTCTCAATAATGCCAATGTGGTTTCATCTATATTATCTACTATTATAGTTTTGGGTGGATTCTTATTTGCAAGGGATTGGCAAATATGATAGGGAAATTTTTGGCTATTTATCCTAAAATTGATTTTTTGATTCATTTGAGTGTACCTAGATTAAAAGTGAAATTAGATATTTCTAAATATTTTTCTAAGGATTTGGTTAAAATTACATGAGAGAATATGGAAGAAAGTCCTATATTATAAAAAAATCCCCATTTAGATGTAGAATATGCTTCTAGGTTGGTCATATATTGTTGTGTAATGTCCCCTTTCTTGGTGTCCTCTATTTTGGCCAGTTGGAGATTTCACCCACTTACTAGTTTTAGTAAGTGTTATTTTTAGTAACTAGTCCTGGTGACTATGTAGTGTAGGGTTTCATGTTTGGGTAGTATGTGGCAATTTTTTGGTGAACTTTAATTTTTTGTGTCATTTTGATATTTGGGAGTACTGACTATTTTTAGCAGTCGCTATTTATAGTAAGTCTATTTTCGGTAATTGGTCCTAGCAGTAGTGCAGTGTAGAGTTTCCATTCATGGTAGGGGGAGAGTTTTCTCCATGGCTAGAATTATTATTGGTTAATATGTCACTAAAGTATTAATGTTGTTTTTTAATAAAAAAGGAATATAAGCTTGGGTTATAAAAAGGACCCCTTGGCCTAGTTGCACAACGTGTTTTAAAAGAGGGGTCATTGTACTTTTAGTGGACGTCTTATAATAGTTTTATTTTATAAAGTTGAGGCTTAATTTACGCCTCAAGAGGTGGACGCCTAGCTTGGGAGACATAAGGGTTTTAATAAATAAAATAAAAAGGCTCATGAAGGGGTGTGGGTATTGAAGGGAAAGTGAATTCAAAATGTTGTTGCCCTAATTTCTTCCCCTTTCTCTATTTATTCATTTCGAGCTCTCATTTGGAGATATGGATATTTTGGAAACTTAAGGAGACTCTGCTAGAATGATTTCAGATTTCGATTGCAACTGATTGAGGACAAAAATCCCCATTTCTAGCATTGGTTTCAGAGGTGAGAGATCCACCCTAGCTAGTTACAGTGGTTATATTTCAAGGATCACCATTGTGCTTAGGAAGTTCTTGATTTTCTTCACTTTTGGGGATGAATAATGAAGATTTTCTTAGTGTTTTGATATGGGTTCAAAGATTTAGGTGTGTTTTATTCTTGGATTCATTAGTGGTGGTGTTTGGAGGATATTTGAAGTCATTTTTAGAGACCTGATTATATTTCTAGAATTCTAGAAATCACCATTTTGACAGGGTCTGAAAGTGAAGTTTACTCATAGCTCAGTGCACACTTGGTCTTTCATTCTAGTTATTTTCTTATTGGATTATTCATGTTTGGGTGTCCCATTTCAAGTATTTACTTGCATTTATTTGTGAAACATTGATTTTTAGAGCCTAGTCACCCTTTCTTGGGAGTTGTGCCATTTTTGGGTATGCTAAAGTTCAGGTTTGCTACTACAAAGGTCTAAAATCATGTCATTTTCAAGGTTTTTATCATTGTTTCTTGCAATGACAGAGTCTAGGAAGGTTTCCTATATGTATATGTTCACTCCATGTTGAAATCGTGTAAAGTGTGATGAATTAGATTATTGTGTTGGCTTAAATCAGGTCTACAACACTTTTGTACCAAGTCTGATATACATTTCTTTTAGTATGAAAATGTTATAGTCTTCATTGCTTCAATATCTTGTTATGAATCTACTTGAAAATAATTTCTTTATTTTATTTTAAGTTCTTGTTTTATTACATGTGCCCTCTTGTGAATGATGCAAAACACATGAAACAAAAAGCATTACAATCAACAAACAAAACCATCAGCATACAAAGTTCTCAAAAAATAAAAATCAGGGGTAGTCATTACAATGGTACCAAAGTGAATTTTTTCTTACCAGCTTGTTGGGAAGCTAAACCTTGTCAGATTTTTAGTTGTTGGTTAGTGATCAACATTTGCATGTGTGTTAGTAAATTCACCTTCGATAGAAGAATCTTAGTTGTTTATCTTGGTTCTTTGGCTTGTTAAGTAAAAACATGGATTGACCACCTAAATTTATACCTATGGGAGAAGACCCTATTCTAGAGTTGTTGATAAGATCACATAAGGAAAGAGTCAACTATGAAACTGAAGCTTCCAAAATTATTGATGAATATCAAAAAATTCTTGATGAGATAAAAAACAATGTTTCCTTTGAAGCTTTCTTGGACTTTGTTGTATGGAGGGACCCTAGAAAAAAGGGTTTAGTTAACCACATAAGAAGATCAAGGAAGAAAGGAAATTTTCAAGAAGTCATTGTGAGAGAGAAGAGTCTAAGGCAAAAAGGGTGGTTATGAAGGAGCTTGTTGATTTTGACATGACAAGAACATAAACTTCTAGAGATGAGCTTGAATACGAGGAATATAAACTATTAGAACCTTCCTATGAAGGAGACTTCATCAATCAAGAGGCATGTATTGCAAATCCCCAAGACAACTCCTTAAAGGTGCATGCAACTTCTACTAATGAGATTGTGCATGAGGAAAAAGACATAATAGCAGCACTAAATGCATCTCTAGAGCTATCCAGTGAATTTGTAGACACTAGTACCAAGGTTGGAAATGTTGAGATCTTCAACACATATTTGGATGATGGTCTTGTTGAAGGAAAAATAGATGAGGCTTTCAAAACAATAAATAGTGATGAAGACATAGGCAGTTTTGGTTTGGACTTCCAAACCCAGCTTATGGAGAGGGATACTTATGTTGACATGAGTAGTGGTGCATTGGAGAATGATTTATTCAGAGAGACAAAATCATAGGAGGAGCATATTGAACAAAGCAATAAAAATTTTAACACATGGGATCCAGGTGTGATCGCACCTAAGTATGACAAGGAACCTATTTGGGATGAATTTCCTTTTGACTATAGTGTTGTTCTAACTTAAACTCCATAGTTATGCAAAGATGATGACATAGATGGCATTGATGATGTTGTTCTTGATCTTGAGAACAAATATAACTTCACATTGCATGTAGTTGATCTTAAGCAAGGACCTAACAGTCGTGTTGGTTTGGATTCACAATCTTCTTTTGAGGATGATCAGGGAGAGGCATGAGTAATTTGGGACAGCCATGGAGACTTTGATAACAAGTATGAAAGTTATGATTTTTGCGTGCAACATAACAGCAGCGTGCTATCCTTTCCTAAACATGATTGGAAAAAACAGTTGTTGGTGTCTATGGAAAATGAAGTACACACTTTATCTAGGTTGGATTACATTAAAAGACTTGTTGAGAAATTCATCTTCATGGCACCAATAAACCAACATGAACAAAATGTTCCCCTTGCTGATTTGCACATGATTAAAAGTCTTATGGAAGGAATCAAAATAATTTTCTTACATATGTTTCATGATAGAGATGTTGCCTCCAAGTTTGCAGATGAAACTTTTCTCATGACTAAGCAGCTAAGGGAAGAGGTTAGTGAGATCACTATTGAGCTTTATTCCATAAATCTTGCTTTGGAAAGTTTCCAAGAGGTACTTCTTGAAGTAGAAGATCAACTCTATGAGATTCAACAGTTCAAGGAGGAGAGTAGAGAAAGGGAAAATGAGATCAAACAAGTAGTGGAGGAGCTTGTTTGCATTCAGGAGGAGTATGATCTTGTCCATTGTCCCAAGAAATCAAAAAAGGAGAGTCTAGATCAGCAAGAGGATAGTCTTCAGTTTATGGATAATCCTTTGTTTGAGGTAGACGTTGATGTGACTTATGATAATCCACTCTTCAAGTTGGATGAGGGAGATCTTTCTAATTCTAGTGTGGAAATTGGTGATAATCACAGGATTTGGGATCCAAGTGTAGTTGCCAATGGTGAGTTGTTGATTCAAAGTTGGAATGGTGGACACAACTTGAGGATTGGTACCATTGTCTATTTTCCAATTAGCCTACATAGGACAATGAATGATATCATGCAGTTGGATTGGCCAACTCCCCCAACTCAGCAACGGAGTAATTCTCAATTGGCATTGTTTAGAGGTAATGTAATTAGTGGAGTTCTTGGGGTCAATCCCACATTCACATTCCCTATGTTTCCAGGGGGAATCTTTTATGATAGTTGTTTCCCTAGTTTTTTAGCATTGACTATGACATATTTCCTTTATGAGAAGATGGACTTTGAGATCCTACAGGTTTCGTGGCAACAAGTTATGGGAGGACTTATAGAATTAGGATAGTTATTTCCAGTTCTCTTGTATGAGTGATAGTGACTATAATGAGTTTGAGTTGTTGATATATATATCTTTTGGTGATATTGTGATGATTGTAGTCGATTGGATGAGTTGGTGTGCTCATTATGAGCATCATGACACCTAGGGATTAGGTGACAATGAGTGGTTATTAGTCAATGATCACGATGTCACTAACATGATGTATTTTTTCAAGGATGACACTATGGTTATTGACTTCTGACTAGGGACTGATTGGTATCACTTTTGGGATTATGTGGGGAGATATGTCAAGGCTTTCCCTTTGGGAATGAGCGGATTATACTGTGTTGCCTAGGATCGAGTCTAACAGGGATATTGTAGCTTTGGACTTCACTGAGATGCCTTAGAAAGATATGCCACTTAGTGAGAACTTCAGTCCTTTCGGGTATTTCAGTATGGGATTTAATGGTGATTACTCTTTAGGGTTCTAGGAGAAGAGAGTGCAGCTTGAGTTTGACGGTCAAACAATTATGATTAATGGCACAACCTCACCATAGTGCAACCAATTTAGAGGGAAGTATCTATGCCCAGGATATTCAGCATGGGTTATTGGATACAAATGGTGATGGAAGAAGCATATTATGGGTGGTTATGGACCAAAAAGGAAAAAAATATGTTGTTGTTACCCTTGTATATAGCCACCTTATGAGTCCATTTGTGTTCACACAAGTGGATTGGAGGGAGATTTTGAGCAAAATTTGGAGTTCTACTTGATTGATGACTCTTGGAAAGGTGTTTATCATTAAGATAATGATAAGTTTCTTCTTTCAGGTTGAATATTTTCAATGTTGTGGTTGTTGCTCATATTTCTAGGAGCTTATTTTTTAAAACTCAAACCATGATCTGTTGATTTGAGACTTGAACAACTGCAAGAATTCACTTTTTTTATCCATTCAGCCTCTTGACAAGGTCAATTTATGGTTCTAGATTAAGAGAAGGATAGGATTGGCAAACCAAGTTCAGTGTTGGATGATAGTTCTAGTAGCAAATAGTTGTTATTTCTTACTTTTAGGTTGCATTCATGGTTGGGACAACATATTACCTCATAATTACAAAGCTCCTAGACTGACTTGGGACCCTAGGATCTTATTTGGTTTCAATGTGAATCAATTCATTATTATTGTAGTTTTGATGGCATTGCTTGAGGATAAGCAATATTTGGGAAGGGAGGACTGTAATGTCCCTTTTTTGGTGTCCTCTATTTTGGCCAGTTGGAGATCTGACCCACTTACTATTTTTAGTAACTAGTCTTGGCGACTATGTAGTGTAGGGTTTCCTATTTGGGTAGTATGTCACAATTGTTTGGTGAGCTTTAATGTTTCGTGCCCGTTTGATATTTATGCTTAAAAACAAATATTAAACTATTGTCAATATTTTTATTTCTCAGCTAAGAGCACAAGGTTATAAAACACTTTATGTTGCAATTGAGATTTTCTCTAGTTTAGTAACTTCAACTACAACTAGGCCTAAACTAATGATGCTTCTGACAACTCAAGTAAATTCAAAGCCTGAGAATCAGAAGTAAATAGTGAATAATTTGATTTAACACAAATACTTAAATAAACTCTCTTCCAGAACACACTTGAAGACTCATTATACATTCGAGATGTATGTTGAATTAAAGATTATGTAAGCAAAACATAAGACAAAATACTAAAATAGATTTGAGACATTAGATCAAAGCAAGGTAGGAATGATATTTCCTTCCTAAGTTTTATAACAAAATACACTATTGGGACAAAAAATTGTAGAAAAATAGGCATACGATATGCGATCAACCAGATTACACTTGAAACAAAACTGAACAAACATTGAATAGCAAAGTTGTAGGAAAAGTAGGCTCCTCAAATTCTTTATCACAACAATGGTTAAAAAAATAAATGGGCAAGGCTACCCTTATTTATACACAAACAAGAAGTAGGGAACCCTAAAATCTCCTTGTTTTTAACAATTAGTTTTTCCAACATGCAAGCTTTGTTTCTAAGACTAAAGAAAAGATAACTAATAGTTAACTGGACTACAAACATCAGTCAACTAATTTAACATCAGGAAAAGCTCCAACTCTGCATTGATATTTCCAAGGAATAGATATGCATGAATGAGAACAACAAGTTAAACTTGAAAAAGGCATCAAGTTAACTGTCACCTTTAGTTGAGTTCTATTCCTAGAAATCTTTGCATGCTTCAATTGGTGACTCACTGATTGATAATTTGGCAGCTCTACAACTGGAGTGATGACCTCTATTTCTTTCACAACTTTATGCTTTTGATGCTTCTCTTGATTTTTTCAATGGAAGAGTATTGTATGATGAAAACCGTGAAGTTTGACTATAAACACACCTATGTTTGGAAAAGTTTTGTACAAGAGCTAAAAATAGATCGTTGATTTTCTCCAGAAAAAGGCAGAGTTTTGAAAAAAGCTAAGGTCTGGGTTTTGTAGATAATGTCGTTCTGAAGAGACCCAGATCATCAACTTTTTGATTTTTTCAAAATCATGCAAGATTTTCTAAAAACTAAGGCCTGCGTTTTGTAGACCATTTTGTTCTGAAGAGACCCAAATTTTCAGATTTTGAATAATCTAAAGATTTCTCAAACATACGTGATTTCCTAGACAATAGGGGCTGACATGAAAACTTAAAATTTTCCAATCTTCAAGAGGAGCAATGAAAGTTTTGATCACATGTTTTTGAAACGTGATTCCCTAGAAAATCAGACCATGCAAATGTGTGCTTTTGTGCTTCCCAAACTCAAATCCACATAGAAGACTGAAAAAGCACCTCGTTTGAGCCTCCAAATCTTGACCAAAAGAAAATTTTATGTTTCTTCCTCTCAAAGCTAACCTAAAAATTATGAAGAATGAATGCTCAAATCTTTCTTGAGTAGAGTTTGGAGATGAAAAAGCACTTTGCATGCAAAACTCTATTATTTTGGAGTCTATCCATGAAGATAAAAACTATGCATGCAAAAATTTGACTTTGTTTGCATCAAAAATGACTTTGTTTGCACCATACAGTGAATTCCTCTTTTATAGCTACAAAAAGCATGCATGCTTTAAAGCATACGCATTCAATGACATCATCAAACACATAAAACCTCAAAAGTGTTAACCATTTTTCTCTATTTTTCAACTACGCATTCAACAAAGCCCACCTCTAACTTTGATTATTCGAAAAACTAGTACTACCAACTAATAAACTCTATTTTACCATGGAAATCTCATCTTTGACCACTACTGAAGTGATCCCCACCCTCGTTCCAACATGTGACGATGTTTGATAGTGATTGCATACCCCAGAAGTTGTTGACCAAGGTTGAATTGGAGAAAACACAGATGAGGTCAAAAAGTTTCTAAGTGTTGGGATGTTGGGTGCCCTCCTTGAAAAAAGGTTCCCAACCTCTCCAGTGTTAGTTTATTTTTTGATATTTTCAACTTTTTGTATCCTTTGTTTCACGTGAAGCCGACTACCCCTGTTCGGACATCATTTTTCACTAGCTGGTGAATGGAAAAGACTGAAAGTCAGTCATTCTAGCAAGCTTGATCATATATGAGTTGAATGGTACCTTCTTCCAGCCTCTGTTGATGCATCTAACTGATTCTACGAAAGCCAGAATCGAGCTGACATAGGAGTTTTGGACATTTTCTAAAAAACGTGGAAAATTTTCTAAGTGTTGAGGACTTGGGTGCCCTCCTTGAAATAAGGCACCCAAGCTCTCCAAAGAAATATTTTGAGGATTTTCAAATTTTCCTTTGACTTTTCATGTTTTTGCCTCTGTTCGATTGTGATTCTCGCTGTCTGATAATCCTTTGAACTGGATGATTGATTCCTTGAAGAGCCTAAACATAGCTGATGATGACCTCCAGCTTTCCAAACCCTAAAAATTGTTTTTAACTGCATTTGACTGGATCTATATGGGGTTGATGGGTCAAATTGCACGTTTTCTAAAAAATGCAAAAATATAAGGCATGAATCTTTGGGCACCCTCCTTGAAATAAGGGGCCCAACTTGTCAAGACTTAACCATTTTTTGAAGATTTTCAACTTTCCTCGCCAACTATTCACCACCTTCGACGATCGTCATTGCTAACGCTTGACGGTGTTCACTGTTGTGTGTGCATGATGCAGAGCAGGGAGGAGTTTTCTAAACAATCACAATTCAGCCTATTTCAAACAATCATCCAACCCTTTAAACCCTAACTTAGCAACTTTTCACAATTTCATCAATATTTTTCTTGTAACATATCAAATAGAGAAAATTATGTATATATTTCAAAATACTCTTCAAACCCACAAAAGGATTTGCATTCTAGACACCCATTATGGCATACTTCAACATATCTAATTTGAAGATGGGGTTGTTTCAAAACATACCCTCCTCAAATTTGTTGCTACGTTGCCCATTAAGCCAATTAGGCCTCTTTTCCAAAGCAAATATATGTTAAACTTCTCCCCACTCACTAAAATTCAATCCATAGTACTAAATAGGTCACAAATAGTCTGATTCCAAAAGTTTCATCAATAGAAACAACTAGAAACTCCTTAATCACAAAACCCTTACCTAAGCTATTGTAGGCTTGCTCTTATAGGGGTTTATTGAAACTATGCACTCCAAGCCCTATTTCACCTTATCAACACCTCAGACACATCATAATAAGTATTCACACTTATTTCATCAACTAGAAAGGGTTCCAACCACTCTTTATGCAAAACCTTACTTCAACTCCTCTTTTTTCACCAAAAACATGACAATTTGCAACTAGGGCATCATTCCAAATTCCACAAACCGCCTCCCCTGCTCTTGGAATCTACATATAATAACAACCTACTCCTAATTATGCCATTCCACCAAGTTATCACAAGTTTCACCAAGTGGAATGACTTAAATTTCCATATTACTCCTTCAAACCCTCAAATTTTGGGTTTCCTGACTGTCAACAGAGAAAGTGCTCTAACTTTCTCAAATCTAACTGAAATGAACCCAAATAAAAACCAAATTGCTCTTAGTTCATTCCACCAACTATTTCAATACATTTTGGAACAATAGCTCTTAGTACGGAACCATACAGAGCCCTATAGCAGCAATTTTAATGAAAAATGTAGGAAATTAGTTTGTTCACTATTCAAAATTCAAATGTACAATATCCAACCTCTCTCCCAACATTCACCAAGGTTTTTAAAAACATCACACAAAATTACCATTCAATTTCAACTGCTTCCCACCGAACAAAACCAACTTGACCCTTCAACTTCCACTTTTTGCACTTTTTTTGCATTTTTGCAATTTTACATTATGACAACTTTTTTCAAGATTTTGCAACATTAGTAAGACTAAACCCAAATGACTCTAATTACATCTCAAATGGTCTATTATGACCTTATTAGATGACATATGACTCAAATCACCCTAAACCAAACTTAAGAGCTTATTTCCAAAAACTGACATGGTGCCCCTGCATCAGTGCATGATCTATGAAAACTGAAAAATTGGCCAAGGCATTGACTTACAGACGTCTCTCTTGAAACAAGGCGACTTTCTTTTCTATACTTAGAATATTTTTCATAATTTTCAACTTTTTGAGTTCCCTCCTTCGTTCACCATTTTTCGAGCATCTTTCACTGTAGATTGATCTGTGCAGCGTTTGAGACTTTGAATCTGACACCTGGCAGCTGGCCATCCTCAATTGATGACCTCGAAGGTCCTAATTTATCTTTTGAAAAAGTGAAATAGACCCACGAGAAAAAATTTGACCTTTTAATGATTTTGACTGGACCAACCTAATCATGATGTATTTTCAACCAATCAAATTCAATTTGAGTCCTTTTTGCAAAGATTCTATTTTTAGACATTTTCCTAAAAATTAGGGTCAAAAAACTAAGATCTAGATTTTGTAGAAAATTTCATTTTGAAGAGACCCAGATCATCGGATTTTGAAAAATTTGAGGATTTCTCGAACATTCGTGATTCCCTTAAAAATAGGGGCTGACATGCAAATTTCTATTTTTAGAAAAAAATTGTCAGCATCCATTTGACAAGAAACCCAAAAAAACCCTATGGTCTGTTTACTTTTTAGAAATTTTTGAAAATAGAAAATTCTATTTTTAAAATTTTTGACCTTTTTTTACTTTTGACAATCATTTTTAGAAGATTTTAATCATTTTTTACAAAATGCCTTAATGAAGCAAAAAATCTAATTTTGGGCATTACAATTGGCTCTGTCTAGGGACCATGTCAAATACTTATGGCATAGGAGAACCAAGAATCTCTGGATATTTAAGCATAAACCAATGTCTTATTAGTGGGGTGATAGAGTTAGCATCATTTTCTAACCACCTATCAATGGGATCTTCCATAAAATCACCTAAAACAAGACTAAAACTTACAGAACGAGGGAAACACGTTACAACATAACGCAAGGGAATATTACAGAAAATGGAAACAAATTACGAAAATAGAAAGAAAAATAACTCCAACCTCAAAGGAAATTAGGAATGAAGTGCTTCAGATATTGTCCATTGTATGACATCGGGAATGGATTACAACGATACCCCTTCTGCCTGAAAATATTCACTTATGTTTTGATGGGTATTGCAAGAGTCAATTCCTCTGAGATGAAGATTCTCATATCTTCATACGTCTAGATAAGGGCACCCTGAAAAAATTCAAAATATAGCGCAAAGAGAGAAGCATATACCACTGAGGTATCGGTTTTGCTGTCATCCATCCTCGGGATGTCGAACGCTTCAAACTGGTCGATCGAGTTCCAAACTTGATTTCTATAATGTTGTAGGTGATCCTTTCTAGCCTAGAAATGTCCTTTGATTGGTTCATCGATCATCTCTACACCCCCTTTAACGCATAGAAGTTTGATTCCCATGTCTTCAATATTTTTGAGGCCTAACAAAAACGCCTCTTTTTCAGCTTTAGTGAATTCCAATTGTAGGCAATATGCAAATGGGTACAACTGTCCTTTAGGGGAGATGATCATTTCCCCTACTTTTGAACCTATAGTTGAACAACCCCCATCGAACCGCATTGTCCATAATTGTTATACCTTGTCTTGTTGTTACTGATTTACTTTTACCTTCACGAGTAAATATGATAGTACATGCAATCATGATTTTAATATATGATAAATGGAGTACCGAAATAGGTATTATGTGAAAGTATTGATAAATGCTTGATATGGTTTTGAAAGAGTAAATATGTTTACATTAATTTCTATATGAATATGCTTAAGTTTTATGATGCATATGGATTTGTTATGAACATCTAACTACCATTGCAAATGAGCTATGTTGATTGTAGGGACAGGTTCAATCCTCTAGGTGGAGGGGAAGTATCACTCAAGAGAATTGATTGGTCAGGTAACCAATAACATAACCTATTTGAGATAACACACACTCACAGTAGAATAGTCAAGTCTAGACATTGTGTTGGGAATTGGTAAGTCATCCTTAGCATAATGTGTTTGCATTAGTAAGGGTCTTGATTACTATTGAGTGCATACTAGGATGATGTTTATATGTTTGGAACTTATGATTCCTTCCTTATATTGCTATGTTTGATTGATGAGTTGACTATACGTTCAATGTGTGTGTGTGTATTGTAACTGAGGGTATTTTCTAGGTATTAGATTAGATCAATTGAATTGAAAGCAAAATGATAAAAACCCAAAGTAGCTACAAAACACAATGGAAATACATGAAAGAACGATTATACTTGATCGTCGAAGTCTCCATGATTCATTTTCGTAGCACCTTCTTATTTGTTGGATAATGTGGCCCTCAGATTTGTTGTGCGAGCAAAATCTGAAAATTGTCTAAGTCCTACAACAAGCTTTGAAGGATTTTCTATGTCTAAATGTCTATGTCTATTGCCAATGCCTATGTCTAAAACAAATTCCAAAATTGATCAAATGACTATATCCAATACTAAAATTGCCTATGACAATAAAGTGTGAAAGTAAATGCCTATAATCACTATGCAAAATGTCAACATGTGCGTGTGTAATCGAAAAGTGAGAAGAAGATGGCATTTTATAGAAAATGCCATTTCGAATGGACAGACGAGATAAATTAATGAAATGAACGATCCAGATTACACCTAAGAATCCCTAATTAGGGTTAGGGAAAAATCCTTAATCAAACGGTCAAAATAAAATCGGATCGACGGTGGAGAATAAATGAGACAAATTAATTAGAAAATAAAGATTTTCAAAAAATCAAGAAGATAAGATTGCCCGATTTGCCAGATTCGAAAAATCAAAGAGATAAGATTTGGACTGAAGATAAGATTTGGAAAATCAAGAATCTGCCCGATTGCTTGATTTTTAGAAGATTAACTGCTAATTTGAATTAAAATAATTCAAATTATTGATTTTATGAGATAGTAAATAATCTTTTTCAAATTATTTATCCAAATCGACTGACAGTTAAGATTGGGATGACATTTTAAATAATTGATTTATTTAAAATGAGAGGAATATTAAATTGACAATTAAATAATTAAATTTAATTATTTAATTTAGAAGATAAGATTAATTAATTAAATAAATAAATCAATTTATTTAATTAAGACAATTAGTGACATATTAAATAAATAAATAAAACTTATTTATTTAATAATCAGGAAGAAATATATGACAAAGGATAATTAAATAAATTAAGAAATTTATTTAATTAAGGGAAGACTTAGACAATTAACGACGTATTGAATAAATAAATAACATTTATTTATTTAATAATCATGAAGAATAAAGGGACAAATTAATTAAATAATTATGAATTATTTAATCAATAGTCGAATGTGGACCAAGGACATAATTAAATGTCTTAATTATGCTAGGACGAAAGTGGTAAAAATGAAGCTTGCAGGCCTAGGTCATTTTTAGGTGTCTACATTTTGCCCCTCTTTGTCATAATGTCGCTTGTCGCATTGTGACAAAGAAAATAAGCCAAGAATATGCCCCAGCGAAGGTATGGAGTATCATTGCCCCCTCGGGAAATTTTCAAATTTTGGGTCGACGCCAGAAAAATTTGCAAAGGGTCCCGATAAATCAATTTAATGACTAGAAAAACAACGGCGCAGTCGGTTTCAGATTCTAACATGTTTAAAGCAACTTACGAGGAAGTCAAAGGTGTTCAAATGAGCCTCCAGTATTGACCTTGTTTGAAAAATGTCATTTTGACCTTATAAATAGGTTGACAAAGGGGTTAAAGTCAATTCACTTTTACTATTTACCTTGCGAAACTTGAGAGCTCAGAGCGAAAGGCGCAGCAGCGAGGATGGTTATTCCAGTGTCAGAGCACAGCGGGGAGATTGTGAGGACCTTCAGACGGCCAGAGGGCTCAAAGTTAGTGGTATGTACCTTAAACTCACTTTGTCATTTTATCGTTTTGCGTGCCATTTGATGTTTTCTAGGATAGTCAACGTCTACGCCGCGACACATATGCGTTCGCGTAAGTCGCAATTGCCTTCGCGTTCGACGCATTTGATGCGTCGTGATGCAAGTGCTCAGGCAAACTTGGGTGCACTGGTGGTTTGCGCCGCATTTGACAATTCGTGCAATGCAAATGACTTATCAAGTCGCATATGACCATTGGAATGCCGCAATCATTGTTTTGCAATGCAATCGCGGCTTTGAATGACGCAATTGCTTTGTCGTGCCGCATTCGCCATGTTGCGACGCATTCGCAAAATTTTGTGACGCAAATGTCATATCGAGACGCAATTGGTATATTGAGACGCATTTGATGTTTTGAACGACGCAGTTGTCTTTTCGCGACGCAATTGCTTGGTTGCGACACACTTGCCTGTTTGTTTAATAAAACTTGTTTTGATGTTTGCGTGACCTTAATTGCTTTTCATGATGTTTGACAGTTGTCCAAAAAGTGCTGATGCAGTGTTCATCTTTTTGCAGAGGCAGCTTGCCCCTATTTATACGAGAGAGAGCAGACCAACCACCTTTCGGTTCGCCAATCAGTTGGGCCCGCGAGAGCGGCGACGATTGATGCATTTGGGTTTATTCTACGCTGCGTTCATGCCTGCCATTCGGGCGAACAGGGGTCTGTTGACCGCACTGTGCGAGCGATGGCACTCCGAGACCTGTTCCTTCCACCTGCCGATAGGTGAGGCCACCATTACCCTAGAGGACGTCTACCGGATTCTCCGAGTTCCTATTCGAGGGGAGTGAATCGTCTATGATCCGCGGCATGGCGAGCAGACCTTCCGTGCCTATTATCGAGATTAGGGTGCTGGTCTGGGCATTCAGGGGTATGAGATCCGATGGGAGTTCCTGGCAGAGCACTACGGGCGGTTTGATGCATTCTTAGCGACGATGATTGCAGGTATCTTGATTCCTGATCGGCGAGGACATGGCTTTCCGATTGGTTGGGGAGATGTCCTGGTTGGCATGAGACGGGGCAGGACAATTTATGCGTGGGGTCCCTGTTTGCTAGGGATGCTTTACCATCAGCTTCATGATGTCGCATACAGGAGAGGAGAGAGTATCTCCTGTGGGACCACTTTGATGATGATCTAGGCGTGGGAGCACATTTCCATCTTCCGCCCTCCCATTGACAGACCGCAGCTAGCCGAGGGGATGCCCTACTCTTACTACTATGCCGGTGCACTACAGCAGACCCATATGAGCGAGACAGGGTGGTGGCGGCACAGGATTGACACCATGGTGACATTCATCTGGAGGCTGTATAGAGATTGTGAGGCATGGGACGATGAGGACGAGCACCTCAGCTTCTGCAGGCAGTATAGGTATCTTATTGGTAGGACAGTGCAAACGTCCTTGATTATCGAGATGTACCTCCCACAGCGTGTCCTTAGGCAGTTCGGGGAGCAGCAGGATGTACCCATGGGGACGGCAGAGTATGCCAGATCTTCCAGAGAGTATGCGTGGGGGCCAGCCATCCCAGTGGCATTTGCGATGCAGCAGATTGATGGGCTAGTAGCCCAGGCATGGGGATGGAGAGGCGGAGCAGCTGATCCTGGGACGACGCTGGCGTATGATTTATGGTGGCAGGCATGCAGTCCCGTGCCATTAACAGATCCTGACGGGCCAGCACCAGTTGATAGGCAGTCAGTTATTATGCGGGTGCCACAAGCTAGACGAGGTGGTTGAGGCAGAGATGGAGGCAGAGGGAGAGGCAGAGGTAGGGACGGAGATGGAGGGAGGGGTGGGGACGGAGGCAGAGATGGAGGTAGGGGTGGAGACGGAGGCAGAGATGGAGGCAGGGGTGGAGATGGAGGCAGGGGAGGAGATGATGGCGGAGACGGCCGAAGACGAAGGTGAGACGGTCAAGCGCAGGGCCGGAGGGTGCGCCCACGAGTGGTGAGGGTTGTCTTGGATGCCATCCCCGAGGTTGGCGAGGAGGGAGAGAGAGAGGAGCAGCCCAGACAGGAGGGAGAGGGTGAGGAGAGACGGGAGGAGAGACATAAGGAGGCAGAGGGGGAGAGATAGGAGGAGGAGGCGGAGGCGAAGAGGCATGAGGAGGAGGCGGAGGCGGAGGTGGAGAGGCATGAGGAGGAGGCAGAGGCAGAGAGGTATGAGGAGGAGGCAGAGGCAGAGAGGCAGTAGGATATGCCAGAGATGGAGATGGAGGTGGGTGGGCAGGAGGAGGAGGTGGATGATGATGAGGAGGAGGACGATGCCATAGATGAGGCCGAGAGACTACTCTGATGGCAGATGGTGGAGGGGGAGGAGGAGATACTGTCCACTTCAGGGTTTCCGCCAGATGCCACAGCAGATCAGAGGGTGTTAGACCTGCAGCAGAGATTGGATGCCAGCTTGGCACAGGTCAGGTCCTTACAGTCAGCCCTGGAGGTAGCCCGGGTAGAGCGAGATCAGGCGGTGATCCGCCAGCAGGATGCGGCTCAGTGGTGTACAGAGTTCACAGCTTTATGCACAGGGCCCATGGGAGACATGGCTCGGGAGCTTGCCAGGGTGAGCACCAAATTAGGGCAGTACAGGACCCTATATGAGCAGGCAGTGCCACCAGAGCGACGGGATCCTACCTTGTCCCGATCACAGATGAGGACAGGTAGCGGACATAGGTCAGGCAGTGGCAATGGTACCAGGAGCCATACTAGTGTCGGAGGATCTACCTCGACAGGGCATACTTCAGGGCACAGGTCACATCACTCGTGCCGGCATACTCCTAGTCCTAGGTCGATTGGTTTAGTACAGAGATCAGCACAAGTATAGCCACCAGTTGGTGATCCATCTATTGGTCAGTCAGGCAACAGTGACATCATAGATGTCCTTTACAGTTGAGATGGCGCCATCCTTTGCAGCTCCATCAGTGGCACAGGCAGAGGTTGTGACAGTTTCAGCGCAGAGGTCAGTATAGGATCAGCTGCCAGTGATAGATCCGTCTACCTCTCAGAGTCCAGCAGCAGTGACCTCACAGATGTTTGCCACCGTCAGGATGATACCCTCACTCGCGGTTCCATCAGTATCACAGACAGAGGCTGCTACAAGACCACCTATTGCTTCAGAGCCAGTGACAGGGTTACAGCCGCCACATTCTTCCCCTCGAGGGGATAATGAGAGCCTACCCTAGGGGAATATTTGTATTATGACACACTATGTATATGATTGAGCCTGTGAGCTCCATTTTTGGGATATATGTTGACTCTATCCTGTGACATTGTACCCTTTTTGAGATGATTCTATATGATGATGCAGTTTTGATGTGGCCTATATGTGTTATGTGATGCTTTTGCTTTATGTATTATGATATGTATGATGTATGATGCTTAATTTATGATGCCATGTATGTCTTATGATGCCTATTTATGATTTTGACGCCATGATAATGCAATGCTTATTTATGTGACTATGTTAATGATGTGCATGATGTATGTAGTAAAAGATGCAATGCTAATGATTATGTTAATGCAATGTTTGCGATTATGTATATGATTTGATACCATGGATAATATATGTATGGACCTAATGCAATGTATCTAATTATGTATGCACTTATTTTATTTTTTTGGATGTCACAGGATATCATCGTGGGATGGACGAGAGAAGATGATGAGACTGATGAGAGAAGATGACCAGATCAAAGAAGAGAAGATGATGAGACCTATGAAAATGCATGTTAATTCCTAAACCAAATCCTTCAAAACTTTACTGTAGGACTCTTAATATTTATTGCTCTTAATCATCATTGGGCAGACTATTGTAATGGCCAAGAAACACCATGATATGACATAGATCAAGGTGTGCAAGGTCATACCATTACATAAGACAAACAGTCACAGACAAGGATGATCATGACTCATACTAGGAGCGTGTTTGTCCCAGTCTTTTTGTCATAATCAACCACAAGCAGAAAAAGACAAGGACAAATCATGAAACATCGTTGCTTCTCTAAATCTCGTTTCCAGGACATCCTTGAGAAACTAGTGACATGATTGCCAAAATACAAAAATAAAGTCCCTATCATGATATGTCGTTGCTTTTCTAAATCCCAGAGTCGGGACCTCGCTGAGAAGCTAGTAGTCATGTGTGTCAATTGTCATGCTACGTCGCTGCTTCTCTAAATCTTGCTTAGTGGGATCTCGCTGAAAAACTAATAACATGATAAAAGATCAAAAGAAAATTGTCAAGTGTTTGCCAAATGCGTCTGGATATCCATTGTTCTGATGTCAAGATGCCATGTTTGATAATGTCGAGATGTCGAAATGTTTAAAGTTTTGATGACCTTGGAAAATGTCGAGACTTGGTGAATTCAGGAAGGACACATCCTGAATAATGTCGATGCCGAGAGGATTTGATCCCTAATGGTCGTAGGGGGTCCCTCGAAATAATGACGATGCCTAGGAAGGACACATCCTAAGGCATAAATGACAAAGTTGGTTCTTCAGAAGGACACATCTAAAGAATACTTATGTCAGGACGAGTGATCTTTAGATGTCAAGAGGATCACTCAAAATGTCGAAATGACGATGACGACGCCTAGGAAGGACACATCCTAAGGCGTAAATGATAGAGGTTATCGTTCAGAAGGACTCATCTGAAGACAAACCGAAATTTGAAAGTTAGACCAGTTTATGATGATTTGACTTGCTTTGACCGAGTTTGACTTGTGTTTGACTATATGTCGATATTGCCTTGATGATATGAGTGATGTGCTGATGAGATTGCCATGCTGAATAAATGATTGTTTTACTTTGTTTTAGGAGTTTTCCCGTGTGGAAAATGATTGGAAACTTTTGATGTGTGTGCCAGTGTAGTGCCATGAACCCTAATGGACTGACCTAGTGCAGCCTCAGGGGCTCATCGATAGATGGCCTTGCCTACATCATACACTCAGAGACCTCGTAGTTCGACATGACCAATGACATTATTTTGATGACAAAAGATTGAGTCATGATTTATTTTGACAAACCTAACAAGACTAACATAATGTCTCAGGGACTCAAATATGAGTCTTGCCTACGTAGCAAATGCATAGAGACAACGTAGTTCGAACAGATGACAAGGACTGAATGACTTGATTGACTTTTGACAAGAGATGACAGTGCGCTTGCGTGCTTCGAGCAGTGTGATGTTTTGTTTGGTTTTCTTTAGGACATTTTATGATTTTTAGGTCTTTTTTCAGGACATTTTGCGATGTTTTTTGGTCTTTGTTCAGGACTTTTTGTGATGTTTTTGGTCTTTTTTTCAGGACATTTTATGATATTTTTGGTCTTTTTTCAGGACATTTTATGATGTTTTTGGTCTTTTTTCAGGACATTTTATGATGTTTTTGGTCTTTTTTCAGGACTTTTTATGATGTTTTTGGTCTTTTTTTAGGACTTTTTGCCAATGTTTTTGTGATCATACGTGACATCCACTGCAGTTGCATGATAAACATTTTTCCCCTAGTCAGGTCTAAGACTTAGCCATTTGCAAGGAATAAGGACGAGATGTTGCTGACTTGTTAGACGGACAGTCGTCAGGACTTGATGTCAATCATTTATCTACTATGACAGGTAGGGTAGGATGTGATGGCGATTTGTGAAATAGTGGCGGAAATACCTTTCATCCTAGGCCAAGTTAGACAAAGTGACAGTAGATGGCAGAGCAATGATTGATTACGCATGGCGCCTGTTTGCCAGGTTTTCACCATGGTACTTGTCCAAAGTGCCTGTTTGCCAGGTTTTCACTATTGAACGAATCATTTTTCTCTTTATTATTTTCATGATTTTTTGATTTTTTTGGTGTCACCAAGACGCCTGTTTGCCAGGTTTTCATCAGGGTGACGATTTTTATCATTTTTCAAAAAAAAAATTTGTATTTTATGGATTTCAGCTCCATCCTCTGATGCTATGCGTAGAACTTTCAGAGATGTAAATTGTTGATGGGTTCTGTCAACTGTTCCATCTGGAGTCGCCAGTTGATAAGCTCCGGAACCAAAAGAAGATATGATAACATAGGGACCCAGCCAATTTGGTTCAAATTTTCCTGGCTTTTCTCTGTCTGCTTGATTCTTGGGGTTCTGCATGAGAACTAGGTCGCCAATGTCAAACTTTCTGACCATAACCTTTTTATTGTAGCTGCGACAAAGGCAGTTCTGATATGCTTGAAGGTGATTCAGTGAGTTTTGTCTTCTTTCGTCCAGCATTTCCAGCTCGTGCAATCGTGATTGTCGGTACTCCTCTTCATTAGTTAGACCTTTCAAGGAGACTCGTAGCGAAGGAATTTCGACCTCAATGGATAAGATGGCTTCAGCACCAAAGACTAGGGCGAATTGGGTAGCTCCTATAGGTGCACGAATGCTAGTTCGATAGGCCCATAGAGCAGGGTTTAGTTTTATGTGCCAGTCACGGCCAACGTCATTGATAGTCTTTTTTAGGATCTTGACAATGGTTTTATTGGACGCCTCAGCTTGGCCGTTTCCTTGTGGGTAGTATGGAGATGAAAAGTGGTGTTGGATATGGAATCGTTCACATAACTCACGTACGTCTTGGTTTTTGAACAGACGTCCGTTGTCAGTGATGATGGACTGCGGAAGGCCATACCGGCAAATGATGTAGTTAAGGATGAATTTTGATATTTGTTTTGCCGGTAATGTATGTTAATGGGATGGCTTCAATCCACTTTGTGAAGTACTTAGTGGCGGTAATAATGAATTTATGGCCGTTGGATGAGGTTGGATGGATCTTACCCACGAGGTCGAGTCCCCATTGAGCGAAGGGCCAAGGAGAAGTGATCGGCCGAGTTCCTGTGCTGGAGCATGGACCAAGTCACTATGTATTTGACATTTGCGACAAGTCCTGACATATTCAATTGCATCTTTTTCCATTGTCGGCCAATAATACCCAAGTCTCGTTAGTTTCTTAGCCAGCGTAGGACCACTCGAATGAGATCGCATATACCGTCGTGTACCTCGCGTAAGGTTGTACATGCTTCATCAGTGTTAAGACATCTAAGGAGGGTATCGTCGAAACTACGGCGGTATAGGGTGTCACTGACAATGGCATATCTTGCAGATTTCCTAATGAAGGACTTCCTTTGGTTATTGGATAAGTTCGGTGGAAGGGTTTGGGATTTTAGGTAGTCATAAATGTCCTGATACCAAGGGGAGTTGGGACCAACAAGTTCACACACCATTTCTGACTCTGGGATATCATATGCTAGTATCAAAAGCTACTCTACTAAGAACTCAAATTATGGCACATTTTTAGGGATGTCCAAGAGAGAACTAATAGTAGCCATTACATCAGCTGCCTTATTCTGTGCCCTAGGGATTTGTTCAAAAGAAATCAACTGGAAGTATGTCAGGAAACTATCCACCATCCTCTTGTAGGGAAGCAACTTCTCATCTTTTGTTTCATAGTCATCATTCACTTGGTTGATCACGAGCTGGGAATCCCCAAATACAAGCAACGTCTGAATTTTCCATTTGATTGCCAACTTGAGACCTGTGACTAGTGCTTCATACTCGACAATGTTATTTGTGCAAGGGAAAGCGATCTTGAATGACTTTGGAATTGAATCCCCCTATGGTGTGATAAACAAGATTCCAGCGCCTGAGCCATGACCAATATGAGACCCATCAAAATATAGCTTCCATGGTGCTGCCGGTTCTGCATGAAAAATGGATTCATCGGGAAAATCAGTTACCAATGGATGGGTGACTTGGATCGGTGCATCTGCTAGTTGATCTGCTATTACTTGCCCTTTTATTTCCTTGCGCTCAACATATTGTATGTCATACTCGCTTAGTATCATGACCCATTTTGCCAACCGGCCTGTTAATGCTGCCCGACTTAGTAGAAATTTTAGTGGATCAATCTTGGCGACCAGTTGTGTCTGATGACTGAGCATATAGTGTCTTAGTTTTTGGGATGCAAAGACAACAGCGAGACATGCATGTTCAATGTATGTGTAGTTCAACTCATAGCCTATCAGTGTGCGGCTGATGTAATAGATTGCTCTTTCTTTTCCTTCATGATCATTTTGGGCCAGCAATGCCCCCAGTGTTGAACTAGTAGTCGAGATGTATAGAATTAATGGCTTTCCATGAATAGGAGGCATGAGGACTGGTGATGACAGCAGGTAATCTTTGATTTGCTGGAAAGTCTCTTGACATTTATCCATCCATACAAAGGGGATCCCTTTGCGCAATAGGTACTGGAATGGGTGGCACTTATCTGCCAATTGGGCTATGAAACGGTGAATAGATTGTACTCTACCTTGCAGAGTTCTGAATTCACTGATCCCTCTAGGTGGAGGCATGTCTATGATTGCTTTGACCTTTGCCGGATCAACCTCTATGCCTCTTCGGGAAACTATGTACCCCAATAGTTTACCTGACGTGACCCCAAAAACACACTTCTTAGGGTTTAGCCGGACTTTGTACTCTTCAAGTCTCTTGAAAATTTTGTCGAGTACCTTCAAATGATCTTTCCTAGTTGCTGATTTGGCCAACAGGTTGTCTACATAATCTTCCATTATATTGTGCATCATGTCATGGAAGATCGTGGTCATAGCCCTTTGATATGTGGCACTTGCGTTTTTGAGACCAAATGGCATGACGTTCCAACAGTATGTACCCCATGGACACGTCAATGTTGTTTTGTGCTGATCCTCGGGAGCAATGTGGATTTGATTATAGCCGAAGAAACCATCCATGAGGGATATCATCTCATATCCTATAGTTAGGTCAACTATGATGTCAATGTTGGGCAAAAGAAAGTCATCCTTTGGACATGCTTTGTTTAGATCCCGAAAGTCTGTACATACCCGAATCAGCCCATTTTGCTTTGTCACCGGCACTAGATTGGAAATCCATTTAGCATAATCTATAGACCTTATGAATCCGGCATCCAGTAATTTCTTTAACTCGGCCTTGACCAATAGAGCAACTTGAGGGTGCATTTTGCGCAACTTCTGCTTGACTGGTTTAGCATTGGGTAATAGTGGTAGATGATGCAGAACCAATTTGGGGTCCAATCTTGGCATGTCAGCATAGGACCATGCAAAATTGATTTTCCATTCTACAAAGAATTTATGCAATTTTGGTTTCTCTTCATCAGTCAATGATGCCGCAAATAGGACCATCCTAGGGTCTTCTGCAGTTGAAATGTTATCCTCTATTGTGTCCTCAATAAGCATGGCCGATTTCTCCTATTGCACGGGGAGAAAGTCCAGTCCTCCATCTTTGGGCACCTCAGAGAAGTTTTCACCCGCAGATTCATCCTTTATTTTTACTATTTTATCGTCAAGAGGTGCCTTTCGGTTTTCACCTAGAGACGTTTCATTTTTTACTTTATTTTTACTTTTGCGACTAGAGGACTGAACAGTCTCGCCGAAGTATGTCATGTAGTCTAAATCAATGGCAAATCCAGATTTGTGGTCCCCACTGGGTATGCCTTCTCGTAATCCCATGAATTCGGCAATTGCCTCATCATTCTGAAATGTGTCCAGAACTGGCAGTCCTTGTTGGTCCCAATCGACTAATTCAGGGTAAACTAAAGAGATTCCATCATCAAGGCTAGTGAATTGGGGTGAGGATGCGGACAGCATGCAGATGGATTCGGTGATGTTGTAAATGAGGTTATCATCATCCAACTCAACATCGAACTCTATCCAATATTCTCCTTCACTAGTGTCATATTCGTTATCAAAGTAAGGAGTAAAGGTTTTAGAGCCCTGGTTATCAATGTCGTCTGACACTTCGGATTGATTGGGATTAGAGGGTTCAGGGAATGGGTGTTGTATGTTGTGGGAAGTGGAAGTGGGACTTCGACCATTTGGTGCTTGTTCAATTTTGAATTTTTTCCAAAACCATTGCTTAGAGGTCAATTCTCCGGGTTCGACAAACAAATCATCAAGACAGCAGTCACTTAGGGATCATTCTGATCCAAATTCCCACTCATGGGAGTCTGTTTCGGTGAGGTTTTCCCTAGTAGTCTCGACACTGTCAGAAGCGTGTACTCGCTCATTTGAAAGTCCAGAGGCACGTCGATCGTCATTGTTGAGTGATCCAAACCCTAATCCAAGATACTTCAGAGTTTGAGAAGTTTCTATGGGTTCCCTTCGACCAGTTTTATTTTTTCCAAGGCCACTAGTACCATCGTAGCCTTTAGCCTTCATGATGTTGTAACCCTTGCCATATTTTTGAACTGGTAATGGAGGTAATGTGACTGTCTCCT
This sequence comes from Sequoia sempervirens, assembly GCA_007258455.2. Taxonomy (NCBI): domain Eukaryota; kingdom Viridiplantae; phylum Streptophyta; class Pinopsida; order Cupressales; family Cupressaceae; genus Sequoia; species Sequoia sempervirens. The sequence continues at coordinate 11,521 of VDFB02291267.1, read as the reverse complement.
TATAAATCCATCCTGTGATGTCAGCAAGGTCTTCATCACTCATGTCTCCCCACTTGATAAAGACTGTATTCGGTGGAACTTTGAAAGTTTCTTGAGGTTCCATTCTGAAACATGGCCGACCATATATCTTTGGAGGAGTGGATATTGTAGTTATGTTGTATGATGTATTTAGTTTGAACTCTCCACAGCCGAGGTCCTGGATTTTGACAATTGATTTAGTCTTAGGACTGGTGGAAGGTGGTGGTACGGCGGAAGACATGGATGGAGTGGATGTGGAAGATGACATGAGTGTGGAAGGGTTGATGTATTTGGACGACGAGGAGCCAGGTGCTTCTCGATTAATAGGTACTCGGTTTTCAGAGATACCCCTTAAGTTGGTACAATATTGGAAAGGGTCAGGGTCTCCGTATATGGTTACTTCTGTGCCGTCGAAAGGAAACTTGAGGCATTGGTGGTATGTGGATGGGACGGCTTTTAAGGCGTGAATCCATGGACGGCCTAGCAATATGTTATACAGTAGTTCCAAATCCAGGACCTGGCAAGTTGTGTCCACGATGACCGACCCCACTCTGATTGGGAGAGAGATAACACCACATGAAGAGCGTTCCTCATCATCGTATGCTTTGATCACTATGCTTTTCGTTGGGTCTATGCACGCATTAGAGAACCCTAGAGCTTTAACCAATTTGAGGGAGCATATGTTCAACCCTGCTCCGCCATCTCCTAAAACTTGTCTAACTTTGTGCTTGTGGACAAAAGTTTCTATGTGTAATGCGTCATTGTGGTTGGTTTTACGTGATGAGTAGTCTTGGTCCAAGAAGGTGACGTGGTGCGGTGTGGTGAGATATCCCACCATAGTTTCAAACTGATTGACATCGATGTCCTTAGGGACCGATGACTCTAGGAGAGTTTTGTCTAGGATTTCTTTGTGCGCAGGAGAGATACGAAGCAGCTCAAGGATAGATATTTGTGTGGGAGTCTTTCCTAGTTGGTCAATGAGGTTGAACTGACTTTTGGGTTTCCACTATTGTGGAGTTGAGACAGGTTTTGGCTGTTTAGCCGATGCAGCAGGTTGTGATTGTTTAGCAGATGGGCCCGGTATAGTGATTTTGGCTTGTCTAGGGGGAGGTGGACCAACTATAGTAACCTTGCCACTTTGTGTAGTAGCATTGCACTGGGGTGCTCTCTTGACTGTAATGGTATTGATGTGCTCATTGTCAGTTCTGACATTATTTATAATTGGTCCACCAAAATAATCATACTTGGCTCGAGTAAAGTTAGCTTGGTTCTGTGAACCTGAAGTGGAAGCATTATGAGAACCATGGTCCTGCAGTGGATTCGTATGGATAGTATGATCCAAATTGGAGGTGAATTGCGATCCACCTACTTCAATGGTGCGATTTTCGATAAGGTCTTGTATTATGTTTTTCAATTGTCGACAATTAGAGGTTGTATGCCCTTTGGCTCGATGGTATTCGCAAAGTGCATTGTCATTCCACCATGCTGGTTTGAATTGTCCTGGGTCATATGGTTTTATTTTTGGAAGTGTGATGACCCCATGCTGGATGCATTTCTTAAGGACTTCTTCAATGGGTTCACCCAAATGGGTGTATGTGTGACCCCTAGGAAATTGTCTCATCGGACGATATTGTCCCTGATTGTTTTGACCACTTTGGTTGTTTGAAGGAGTATTGGGAGGAGGTTGTCCATGTCGTTGTTGGTCTGTTTTGTTGTTGAACCCCCTTCAGGGCCAATACGGGACCTACAGTGTTTGCAGTCTTGGCGTCAACAACACCGTCATTTGTGACTTGCTTATTTTTAACCCAATATTTGTTTTTGTTGGCGGGTGGATTGACGTTCGTGTTTTTGGAACCATATCTCAGTTCTCCCTTTGCGATAAGGGCTTTCTCAATCTGGACCCCCTTTTCGACCAATTCTGTGAAGTTTGTGCAACAATGTATTTGCAATGCAAATTTTAGGGGTCCTAGGAGTGTTTGGACAAACATGTCGACTTTTTCCCTTTCGGGGATGTCAATGTGACATTGACTAGCGAGGCTTCTCCATTTTTGAAAGAACGGGATAAATGTCTCACCCAAATATTCTTGTGTGAGATTGCACAAGCTAGTGATAGAGGTATCCATGTCAATGTTGTACGCGTAATTTCTTATGAATTTGTGTTTAAGCTCATCCCATGTCTGGATATCCTTTTGCGTTGAAAACCATTCAAGGGCTTGACCCGCCAGACTTTTAGAAAAAATTCTCATCAAGTATGTTTGTTTGTAGGCGATGTCCATACAATTGGTTGCGAATTCACAAACGTGTTCAATGGGATTTGTCTTGCCTCTATATTTTGTGAAGTTGGGTGACACGTATCCTGGTGGAAATGAAGGCATGTATAAGTTCGTGTCGAATGGGTATACATCTAGGTCATATGATATTTCTGATTTCCTACCTGAAATGTACATGTTTTGGATGGTTTTCTCCATATCTCTCATTCTTGCTTTGAGTTCATCTATGGTGGGGTCGTTTATGTTTCCGTGCGTTGGATTGCCTGGTACACTGTGTGTTCCTGTTTGTTGTGTGTGAGGATTGGTGTATTGTGGCGGTACAGATTGTTGTGGTACGTGTGGAGTGATATGTTGTTGGTATTGGAAGTTATGAGTGGGTGCATGTTGATGGGTATGAATGTTAAATGAGTATGTTGGGATGTGTCCCCCAGCCATGTATGTCGTTATTTGGGGGATGTTGTGACCATGACTGTTATAGTGTGTCAATGATGTCGTGGGTTGTGTTACTTGGCCCCCTTGTGTAAATTGCTGATTTTGCACAAGGGGGACGTTTGTGTTTGTACCTTGGGAGACAATGACATTTGACTGTGTTGTCGTATTAACATTTTTTTGTTGTCCTTGGATGAAGATACGTCCTGTGGCTCCTCCCGAAGGATTTTGTGAATTACTACTGAACGGATTTGTCGAAGTTGTGTTCATAGTAGTAGATGAAGTTGTCAAGAGGGGATTGTTGTGACTTGATGATGCCCCCGTGGTATTTACTGTCGTGGTAAAAAGAGGATTGGAATAATTTTCCCATATTGTTGAGGAGCCAAGAGTGGTTCCATCCGATTGGGGTAGTGTCGTGGATGTTGTGGGCATTGTGGATGATTGTGATCCCTCAATAGATGTAGCATTTATTGTGTTGGAGATGTTTGGGATGTTGGGCGTGTTATGTACTGTCGTTGTGGTCCCAAAGGAAGTATTGCTCGTAGTATTTAGAAGTTGACCACTATGTGACATGTTATGTGCGTTGTTGGCATTAGGGTCATGAAGTGTCAAATTTAGCGTGTTGGCATCAAATCCTGGTGGTAACTTAGCTCCTTCACTCAAGAGCATAGCTAAGAATCTATCTCTGTCCTGACGGACCATTGCTTCAACAAACTGACAGGCCTCGGGGTCTTGTGTCAATGCCTCTATGTTTTCCTGAAGTAGTTGACCATTTTCATCTCTTTGCAAGTAGAGTTCGAATGTACTGTTTGATGAGGATTGTGTTGTCACTGGAGGTTGATTGTCTAAATTGGAAAATGGATCATAAAGGGTCCAATTTGGGTCATGTGGAGGATTGTTGACAGTAAACAAGGGGTCTTGTCTAAAGTTTTCCATTTGTCTCTTTTGTTTTTGAAGTCTGGTTTCAACCATAAATGAGATTGCTCAAATGGGAATGACGACTAAATGCGAGTATGACACTACGTGAAGTCTAAATTCAAGATGACGACTAGAATGACTAATGTTTTTGGTTTTTTCGTGAATAGGATATGCAATGTGTATGCAATGTAAGACAAGGTTATCTAAGCGCTTCTAAGCTCGAACTTTGTTTTTGATTTTGACTGCTAAAGGACTTTGTTGGAAATGACAAGTTGACAAGGTCTAAATGACTAGTGAGTCTTCCTAACTAGACTTTTGAGTTGGAAGAAATCTCACAAAAGAGGACAATGACTAAAAAGGGGGTTTGATAACTTAGTCCAAGAGGGTCTAATTTCAAAAACAATGACTTTGCAAAGTGTGCTTAAGATTTTCCTAATCCTAAGTATGCAAAATATGAACCTAGGGATAGTCTAATGCCAAATGTATGCAATGAAAAGGAATGAGGTATGAAACCTATGGTGACTAATGCAAACTAATGGTCAAGACTTTGAGCAATTTCAAGTTTTGGTTTCTGACAGAGTCTTCTTGGTGACAGTGTTTGACAGATGGTGGACAAATTGAGGACCTCAAGTTTCAAATATGACGTTTTAAGTTTTGACAGGCAGATGCATCGCTCGAAACTGCAAATGCGTCTCAATTTAGCAAATGCGGTTCGGTTTTACAATTATGGATTTTGAACTATCAAATGCGACTCGATATATCATATGCGGCTTTTAATTTGACAGATGTGTCGCGACGCCTACAGATGTGTCATTCTAGGTCTCAAATGCGGTTTAGCAGAGCAGTTGCGTTGCAGAAAATCAGTTGCGGTTCGACAGATGTGACACAGTTTTGTTTCAAAATGATTTTCGTGTTGTTTTGATGGAAATTTTGATCTGTTTGATGAATGTTTTATTTGAACTGTGATAGAACCAAAAAAAAATTGACAAATACAGCGTTTTAAAAAAGTAACCAAACACACATCAGATAAGTACGATCCTAGGTTAGGCCATGACAATATTCTCTAGATTCCACGCGGGTTTCCCTAACCGCATATCTGTAGCGTGTGAATTCAGAAGCTTGGCTGCACGGGCTCCCCCTTACAGTGCACTCTCTTCTCAGGCCAACCAAGCTTCCAACCCCCATGAAACTCCCATGGCAAGCTGATCACCTCTACTACAAACTGCGAAAGTGTGGATGCCTTCACACCGACTGGTGCTGCGCTAGCAAATAGAAGGATTTTGGCTTACTACACAAGAGTTTTTAGTTCGGGAACCCCGTTCGAGTGCCATACATGGGGCAAGAGATTAATCACCATTAAGGTGGCACTCCATCCTGAAGAGGTTAAGCTCAACAGGGTTTAAGGGAGTACAACTCCGTCCGTATGACACATCCGCACTCGCAACCTTAGGTTTTCCCTTAAGGTTTACATTTATATACCGGTCGGGGGTAGCTTGGCTTTAGCTCCGTTTCCGGTTTGAGTCACGTTGGGGTGATGAAATCCCCAGGCAGCCCAATTTCTAGAGTTGGTAACCGTTTCTCTTACAACCAAGATCGCCCGAAAGTGCGAGGGGAGAGGATACTCCGATATACCAAGTCAGGGTAAATAACAGATAAGAATGGGTCTGGTTTTCTGATCACAAGGTTTTCACCAAGTGAGAGCATACTCACCTACCATTATGTAAGCACAATCAATCATAGAAGACATGAGTTCTTTTTTATATGCACCAAAATCAAATGTTTGCTAAGCTAAGAAAAACAAGCACAAAGTTTGTTTATTCCTTCTTCGACATTCGAATCTGCAAACAATGAATTAGTAGTCTTTTTAAGCAATGGTCTTCGACACACGAATGAGGATCGCCACACGCTACAAGAAAAGATTAGTAACACAAAAAAAATCTAATATAGCCAACATGCAGGAAAAAAACATAGAAAAATAGAAAACTAGAAAACCAGAAACCCGAAACAACTTGAAATCCGAAAATCAGAACCTCAAAACTGAAAGAAAATTTTTACCAGACAGATGCGGCTCGACATGGCAAATGCGTCATTCGAGTCTTCAAATGCGGCGCGACAGATCAGATGCGTCATTCTGGTTGTCAGTTGCGGCTTGTCAAGGCGATTGCGGCGCTTCTGTAAGCAGATGCGTCGCGATGCATCAAATGCGTCACGATTTTTTTAAAAAGACACTTGCGTCGATCTGTACCTGTACCTGCAAAACAACAGAAAACAACAAAAAACCGTACGGAAACGAGAAAACGGAGTCGGGTTCACCAATGTAACTGAGGGTATTTTCTAGGTATTAGATTAGATCAATTGAATTGAAAGCAAAATGATAAAAACCCAAAGTAGCTACAAAACACAATGGAAATACATGAAAGAACGATTATACCTGATCGTCGAAGTCTCCATGATTCATTTTTGTAGCACCTTCTTATTTGCTGGATAATGTGGCCCTCATATTTGTTGTGCGAGCAAAATCTAAAAATTGTCTAAGTCCTACAACAAGCTTTGAAGGATTTTCTATGTCTAAATGCCTATGTCTATTGCCAATGCCTATGTCTAAAACAAATTCCAAAATTGATCAAATGACTATATCCAATACTAAAATTTCCTATGACAATAAAGTGTGAAAGTAAATGCCTATAATCACTATGCAAAGTGCCAGCATGTGCGTGTGTAATCGAAAAGTGAGAAGAAGATGGCATTTTATAGAAAATGCTATTTCGAATGGATGGACGAGATAAATTAATGAAATGAACGATCCAGATTACACCTAAGAATCCCTAATTAGGGTTAGGGAAAAATCCTTAATCGAACGGTCAAAATAAAATCGGATTGACGGTGGAGAATAAATGAGACAAATTAATTAGAAAATAAAGATTTTCGAAAAATCAAGAAGATAAGATTGCCCGATTTGCCAGATTCGAAAAATCAAAGAGATAAGATTTGGACTGAAGATAAGATTTGGAAAATCAAGAATCTGCCCAATTGCTTGATTTTTAGAAGATTAACTGCTAATTTGAATTAAAATAATTCAAATTATTGATTTTATGAGATAATAAATAATCTTTTTCAGATTATTTATCCAAATTGACTGACAGTTAAGATTTGGATGACATTTTAAATAATTGATTTATTTAAAATGAGAGGAATATTAAATTGACAATTAAATAATTAAATTTAGTTATTTAATTTAGAAGATAAGATTAATTAATTAAATAAATCAATCAATTTATTTAATTAAGACAATTAGTGACATATTAAATAAATAAATAAAACTTATTTATTTAATAATCAGGAAGAAATATATGACAAAGGATAATTAAATAAATTAAGAAATTTATTTAATTAAGGGAAGACTTAGACAATTAACGACGTATTGAATAAATAAATAACATTTATTTATTTAATAATCATGAAGAATAAAGGGACACGAATTAATTAAATAATTATGAATTATTTAATCAATAGTCGAATGTGGACCAAGGACATAATTAAATGTCTTAATTATGCTAGGACGAAAGTGGTAAAAATGAAGCTTGCAGCCTAGGTCATTTTTAGGTGTCTACATGTATATATATATATGTGTGTGTGTGTGTGTATGAATGCATTTATGTTGATAGGGGATAGTAACATGATATATATGTATATATGTATTTACTAAAGTATATGGTTATATGTATGTATCAATGATGTCTACATACGTATAAACATATACAATAAAAGACGCATAAAAATGTATATTGGTATGTAGTATTGGCCTTGATTTCCATTGAGTTGATAGGAAATTAGGATTGTCGCTATAACCCCCCCTTGAGATATAAATTTTTCCATTTGAGTTCAGATACTAAAGGCTCTATGACAAGTCATGATATTGGAATGATTAAGATTATATATGTATTATCGATGACATACACGTAACAATGTGTCATTAATCGATTGCCATATGTATAAGTTTATGTTATATATATACACTACAACACAACAAGAAATTAGTGCCTAAAATAGCACCAAAATTTAGTGCATTTGAGTTCATCAATTGGACACATCTCAAGACGCAAAAGTCGGCACTAAATGGCATGTTCACTTTGGCGCCGGATTTTGCGCTGAAATTTTCACCGGATTTAGCACCCACTTTAGTGTCAGATTTTACACCAGAAAAATGGTGCAAGTAATAGCGCCGCCTTTAGCATTGGGAAGCAAGACCAATTTAATGTCGGAAATAGCGCCTAAATTAGTGCCCAATTTGGCTTCTAGTTTTTCTTCCATGTCTACTCCCATTGTTGCTTCTAGTTTTGCTCCTAGTCGTGCTTCTTGTTTTGCTTCTGGTATGACATCGAAAATAGCTTCTTTTTTGGCTTCCTAATTGACTCCAAGTTTTGCTTCCATTATGGTGTCCTTTGTTGCTTCCAGTTTTGCTTCCATTATGATGTCCTTTGTTGCTTCTAGTTTGGCTTCTGATTTTGTTTTTGGTTTTGCTTCTTGTGTTGCTTCCAGGTTTGCTTCCAGTTTTGCTTCTAGGTTTGCTTCTGGTTTTGCTTCCATCTTTGCCTCCAATTTTGCTTCCAATTTCGCTTCCAGTTTTTCTTCTATTTTTTCTTCCGATATAACACCGCTTGTTGCATCTAGCTTTGCTTCCATTTTTGCGTATTTTTTTGCTTCTAATATGGCTTCTATTATTGCATCTATTGTTGCTTCTAAAATTGCTTCCATTATTACTTTGTTTGCAACCCGAATTGCTTCTGTGTTTGCTTCCTAGATAACACCAAGCTTTGCTTCCAAAATTGCTTCTAGTTTGCTTCTAGTTTGGCTTCCATTGTTGATTTCTTTTTTTATTCTTTTTTTGCTTCCATTTGTTAATTTAATATGTTTTATTTCAATTTAATTAGTTAAATATATCATGCCTCTTAAATAACTCATATGATTATAGAGTAAGTAATTTAATTATTTAACTCATATGATTAAATAACAAGATAATTATTATAACATGATCATCATCTATAATTAAAACAAGTGAGTCAAAATCTATAATTTAATTGAATTTGACATCCATTTTGAGCAGTAAATTAAAACCATCATACATAATAAATATCCATCCAAAAATATCGACCAAATTGACAAGTCAATACTGATAAGATCATCATCATATATAACTAAAACAAGTGAAAGTCAAATATGCCAGTAGATCAATAACATGTCAAAATGATAAATTTCCAACAGTCGGCATAAGTCAAAATGATACATTTCCAACAGTCAACATAAGTCAAAATGATACATGTCCAAATGATAAAAGTAAAAATGATAAATTATGTAACTCAAATTGATATAAGTCAAGATGATACATGTCCAAATGATATAAGTGAAAATGATACATGTCAATATGATACAACTCAAGAATATGGTACTGTAGGTTGTGAAAATGATACATATGATAGTAACCATAAAAAAAGGCATCATAACGATATATCAGCAATGATCCATGATGCAGTCTATATGATCATGAATGTCACTAGCTACTACCAACAACTGCCTCATCATCATCATCACCATTGTGATAATCATTATCATGACATCATCATCGTCATCATCATTGTCATCGGCCTTGGTGTCTTCTATATTTGCGTTATCATCATCCTCTGCCATGTGATTTGTACTAGCAGAACCAATATTTTATGGATCTATATCATGATGAGGATCATCTTAATCTTCTGGAAGACCCGTGTTCTGCAAAAAAAAATCATTTAAAATGAAAAGTTATTATTTATTTCGTGCAATAATTTATTTTTCTGTTATATATCTAATATTACAACATATGAGACGAAACCATAATCATATTACATCATATCAAAGTGCACATACCATAATAAAATTTCAAAAAAATTACAGCTAATATGTCATTCCAATGATGTAAAACATGAAACAATTCTAATAAACGTTAGTAAAGATCATAAAAAAATTATTATACATTTAACTATCAACTGTAAATTCTATTACATAACCTTAAGTGCCAACCCTCTGCATTTTGTGCTATATATGATTATGTTTGCCTCAAAGATCCTTTGAGAGTTAATTGGTCTATATATCTTTTTCTCCTATATTTCAGAATTGGATATTTTTCTAGGACATTTTGGCACTGTAATATGCTTCAAAGGTTCTTTGAGAATTAACTAGTCTATATGTCCCCGTATTTGAGAGTTAACATTTATGGTTTAGTTTTTTGTTTGTAAGCAAGCTATGACATGCAACAATACTTGAGCATACAGAGAATAGTTCTTCAAGACATTTCGTACTCTGATTATACTATTTTTATGTGACCTTTTTCATGTATATAATCATATCATGTTCATGTATGTTAATATAAGGAAACTATGGAGGCAATTCAAAGAGATGGCCTTGAACTTTTGCCTCATCTTACAAAGTCTACAAGAATAGGAATAGGGATCAAATTTCAAGAGTCTAGTTTAAGTTTGAATTCAAGAAATGACAAAATTGTGAAGGCTAGAAAGGCTTTTAATGTATCACTTGGGTTTCAAAATTTGCAGTTGCAGATTGGTAACCCCAAAACAAAAAATTATTCATTGCTCCTTGTTGAAACTGTGGTTGTTAAGGATAAAGGGCCTGAAAATGCAACTGGGGTAAGCTCCAAGGTATACACTGATGTCACATACTCATTTAACGGCGATGATGAAGATGAGGAAGTAAAACAAAAACCCAAGGCTGAGGTAAATGGAGGAGAATCAGGCAACTCCAAGGCAACCTTACGATCTAATAATCAGGAGATGACTAAAGAAGAGAAACGCCGGAAATACCAAGAAGAACTTGCAAGGCAAAAGAATGTGGAGACTGGAAGAAGATTAGCTGAGGGGGCATTGGTACAAGAGATGGACATGGCTCTTCCAAGCCATCCACTGAGATGGTTTCCTACAAAAATGTGGATGATATCCTCATTTCTAGAGAGCTCATGATTTGGGTTGATACAAAAAATAATGTTGTTTTGGTACCCATTTATGGCATCATGGTTCCATCATGGTTCCATTTCATGTAGCCACAATCAAGAGTGTTACAAGCCAACAAGATGGAGGGAATTCTTATATAAGGATAATTTTCAATGTTCCAGGTATTGGCTTTAATGCTAACTACATGCCAACATTGAAATTCCCTAGCAATATTTATGTTAAGGAAAATTCCTTTAGATCCAAGGATTCAAAGCACATCAACCATGTGGTACAAATGATTAAATATCATAGACAATTTGTAGCAATAAAAGAGTCTAAAAAGGCAGAGAGAACTACACCAATGACTCAGGAGAAACTTCAGCTTTCAAAAACAAAGCCAATTAGGCTAGCAGACTTGTGGATCAGGCTAGCATTTGGTGGAAGAGGAAGAAAGATGACTGGAAATCTGGAGGCCCACTATAATGGATTTCAGTATTCAACCATGAGAGAAGAAGAGAGAGTTGATATCATGTATCAAAACATTAAGCATGCATTCTTCCAACCAGTAGAGAAGGAGATGATTACTTTGCTTCATTTTCATTTGCGTAACCATATCATCACATGGGAACCAAGAAGACCAAGGATGTCCAATTTTATGTGGAGGTAATGGCTGTGGTCCAAACTTTAGGAGGGGCAAGAAGGTCAATGTATGATCCTGGTGAAATTGAGGAAGAACAAGAGAGGAACAGGAAAAATAAAATCAATGTAGAGTTTCAAGGATTTTTCAAGCGATTAAGAGAGCTATGGAGTAGCCTCATCTAAAATATTTTGAACTAGAGTTTGATATACCATCTAGAGAGCTTGGTTTTCATGGAGTTCCTTTCAAAGCCTCTGATTTTATTTTTCCTA
>VDFB02291266.1:0-25828 GCA_007258455.2 Sequoia sempervirens | reverse complement strand
CACATGGAATATGTGGCATACAAGCTACTCACGCATGGAATTCACATGCCACACACATCACTCATAAAAGGAATCAATGAAATACAAGCCATTACAGTTAATATGCCAATCACTCATAAGAAAAATTTAAATGAGATACAAGCCATTCCACAAGACATGAACATAATATTCAAACCCAACACCAAAAGAGGAAGGAACATACATCTTCCGGGTGCTACTCAAAATAGGATCTAGATGCTAGAGTGCAAGCATAGGGAGAGTCATAACGTGTGTTCGAAGGAATGGCATCAAAGAAACTTGTCATCTTTTCATACAACAATAATGCACAACTATACAAGTCCCATGCTCCACTAGCGGGCATGTCTTCCCAACTATCCTTAGCTTATAAGAGCACTAAAGGCATGCAGGGATATCTAATAAACCATAAATGACTTCCATGACTCACTCTAGTACCTAGTCCTAGGGTTCATTTCATTCCATATGAACAAAGAAACATATTCAAAGCAATAGTGCAACTCACAATGGAATTCACATCCGAAAACACAAGGCATTCACACCTTTTGCGACACTATTCACATTTTTACAATAAAATAGCAGATCAAAAATTTAAACAAGCAAACAGATTCGAAATGATCCCATTCAAAGAATTCATATGCATTTTCTATCATTCTCTATTATAATTTTCAATAATATTATCAAAATTCCACCTTTAAACAAAGTCCAAATTTTCACACACAACCAGGTTCCACCATTGATGAAGCTTGAAAAAACTTGAAATTTCAAAGTTCAAAAATCAAAATTGTAAGAATACTCTTTTGTTCTAAATATACCCAACAACACACTTTTAACATAAAAACAACTATTTGTTTTAAACCAAACCCAATTTTCACAAATAACCAGGTTTCACCATTGATGGAGTTTGGAAAAAACTTAAAATTTCAAAGTTCAAAATTCAAATTTGTAAGAATACTCTTTTGGTCTCAATATACCCAACAACACACTTTTAACATAAAAACAACCATTTGTGCCTCCAATTAAAAATTTGGCATGATAACCCTGTATTTGGAAAAGTTCCCAAAATTTTCACAAAATAAATTCTATACTATCAAAGTGATCCAAATAAAAGTCATAGAATGATTCTAACATACTACCAATGCATTTAGAATCATTCAAACCTTTTAAAATCAAGTAAATATGAAGGAATGATAAAATACCTCCATTCCCAAGCAAGAAATTCAAATGAGTAGATGTTTGCATACAATCCACGAGAGCACACGAAATCGCAGCCATCACTTCATTTGCCCATTCCTATCCAAATGCAATTGATCCCATGAAATTTCATGCTCAATTGCTCCCACAATGAACAAATCAATTTTCCAGCAAAAGAGGGTTTTTCCCTCACATTTCTCTCCCAAAATATGCTACAGCCAAAAATGAATTATCTTTTTCTTTTTTAAAACTCCTTTTTCCATTTCACTTTTTTGAAAAGCCATATTAAGAATTATATTTTAATATATACTATTTCATATCATTTCCTCTACTTTATCCAATTTATAATTTAAACATGTTCAATTTATAGCATAAATCAGCATTCAACATTAAAATCATAATTTAGGTCTTTATATGCACAATTTAAAATTAAATAATAAAATAATGCTTATAATTTCATAAATGAATTTAATCACACAAATTATGCAATTACGGTCAAACAAAATACACATAAGCCTAATTAACCTTTTTAAATATTAAATTCTCCCTTTTAATCATAAAATGCATTTCCTATATTAAAATTTGTGGAAAAATGCAATTTAACTCAAAAGCTCAGACACTCTTCACAGGCCAACCACATAGGGGATTAAGGTTTTCCGGAATGTGACCAATCACAATATCCGAGGTTTGCACTAATTAATCAAAGACAAATCATACCCAACTGGGTACAACTATAAGGGTTTAGGTCAAGGGTTGACCAATGTGCTATCTCTTATTAACCACCATTAGGGAAGGTACACTCAGACATGTGGAGCCAAGTGGAGTTGATACTTAGTATCTATAACATACACACACAATAGTGTACCTGTGCATATACACATATACATAGTCGAAGCACATACTACATCTTAACTGTAGTTAACTACCATATATATCAATTAATTGCATAATCATAGCTAATCATGATAACCTTTCACTTAATCAACAATATTTAACCTCATTATAATAACATTTAACATTTAAAATATCAAATCAAAATCAAAATGCTATCTTACCATTCTGGGTTTAGAGAGGTGTTACAGTATCTCAATGGATTTCATCATGGGACTTCCTAAAGTCTATGATAAAAACTATATATGTGTTTTTGTGTACAAAATTATGAGTTATGCACATTTATTTACCATATCTATGAATTTTGATAGATTTTGAAGAGTCATAAGTGGCTAATTTATTCTTCAAGGAAGTGATGAATATTGGAAATTGGACGGTTGTCATTGATGTGAAAAATGGAAATTAGAAGATTGTCATTGATGTATAGATCAGTAGTTGCTCTAGATCGAGCTATGTTTATCTAGTACTGGAAGTTTATTGATTTGATATTTTGGCCCGTATTCTACCTCAAAGAAAGATATCTCTACAGGACTTTGTACATAGTTTTGTGACTACAAGATTCATCTTACCTTGAAGTTTTATGATGATATGCGAACACATTCGGAAGATATGAGTAGCAGTACTTTGCTATGAGGATTACAGTAAGTCTCTGTATAGTGCACTAATGTGGGAGATTCCACATTCTCTCATGATTAATTATTTTGTCTTATGGAGTTGATAAGTTATTTGATGTCATCTAAAGTAGAATTTGATGTGTTTACAAGTTTTGGAGTTACACATTTGACGAATTGCATATATAGTTGAAGCTCTTGATGCTTTAGGTCTACCTCGGTCTGTCCGTGGGGTAGGTCCCTATCCTAACAGGTTGGTAGGGCATCCTTGTCTAAATGAGGGAAGTGAGGTTTCTGAACGAAGCGCCCTAGCTCGGCATCAGAGTGAGGCGTACTAGGTGGTCTTCGTGGGGTTGTCGGTGGGTGTTAGGTGGGTTCCTCACCAACTATATTAACCGTAGGGAAGGTGGTGTTGAAGCTTGACTGGGAAGGTGTCTAGTGGAAGGTGGCTGGTGGTCATTTCCGTCTAAAGCCCCTATCCTTCCTATAGCTATCGAGTCCTCCCCACTCGATTCTAGCCCTTATTATAGCAGGTTTATTAATGAACTGATTAATAAGGAGTTTTCTAGCACTTATTGATGCAGGCCTTAGAATAGTAGGGCACTGATTAATAGGTGGTTGGTTTGTATGGCTCCTATGGTTAGTCAGTTCGAGCGCCTCTTGCCAACCAGATTATGAATTTGTATTAAGAATATTAAATATGCATTGTGAATGCTTAAGGGATCTTTCTTAGTTCTATGTCAATTGGTATCATACCTTACATGCTTGTGTTGGGCGCAAAGATAGATATGTTTTGAGGCTAAAGCCGACAAAGTTAATTTTGATTTGAAATAGGGCTACTCTAGTTAGGCCAACCTAATTAGTGAATGTGAATGTATATATATATATGTAAGATACTTTTGAAGATAGTGTATAAAAAATAAGAGATCAATATGAGAGATAGAGATAATTGATGAAAGATAGAGAGTGCTAAAGTGAAAAATTGAATGTATGAGCAAAAATAATTGTATAGAGAAGTGTTTTGTATTTAGTGCTTCACCAGAACTGAACTCTAGCACAAGAAAGGTGTACTCTATCTCAATTCTCACCCTGACAATGTTACCATACTCTGTTTTGTAAATTATTTCAGGTTGTGAGCCTTCAAGGATAGTGTGTCCTGGCAATGAGCCATTGTAATATTCTATATCCATATATATTATATTGTGAGCTAACCCTCAATGTGGTTTTTCCCATTTTGGGTTTTCCATGTAAAAATCCTGGTGTTCATGTTTCATATGATGTTATGTTCTTTTGAATGTCTTCATTCCTAATTACAGTTACATATGCTTTAATAATTGGATGGTTCATAGTTGAATGGTTTAATGGAATACTAATTCAACCCCCCCTCTCAGTATTCCGGGTGTTCAACAATTGGTATTAGAGTGTGGTTCCTTTTGAGAAGCTTAGCAACTTGAGGAAGATCTTGGTATTTGAATACATGGTAGATAAGAGATTTCTTATTCCTCTGAAAGAGATTCCTACTAAACATATTAAAGAAGATTGTATCTTAGATAATGATGAACTTGAAATTGCTCTTGAAGATCTTGACATAACTGAAGAAGAAAACAAGGATTTGAAGGAAATTCTAAAGGAAGCAAATGAGTGCATTGAGAAATTGAGAGAACAAATCAAGAAATTCAAGGAAAGATATGGAGAATTTAGTGATCAGTTGAAGAAAGAAAATGAGGAAACCATTAGACTAAAAGAACAAGTGGAAGGAAAGAGGATAATTGAAGACTGTCAAAAAGTTGAAATTCAAAGAAAGATGGATGAGCGTGCAAAGCTTGAATAAGAAGTGGTAATTCTGAAATGAGAAGGCAAGAAGACATGAGGATAAATTCATGACAAGTTCTACAATGCTTGACAAGTTGATTGCTATTTAGAAAATATCCAAGGAAAAAATTGGTTTGGGATTTGAAGAAGGACAAAGTTCAAAAGAAAATCAAACCCCTAACAAAGTTGATGATCAAAGGAAGACTCAAATCATTGGTAGAAAAATCAAGAATCAAAGAAGCAATACCGGAAAGACTCCTATTAGACAACCTAATGCTCAAGGTACTCATATTTTAATGGTATATGTTATTCCTACAATAGATTTGGACATAGGGAAAAATATTGTAGAAATAGAATAAGACATAATGATGGAATGAGTCAAAATTATTTATCATTCTCGAGTCAATGTTTTAAGTGCAAAAGAATTGGACATAAAGCTATAAAATGCAAAAGTTAGATGCTGAACAAAATGAGCTATCCCTTTAAAGGTTAGTATTATCACTGCAATTTATTTGGACATGAGGCTTACCAGTGCAAATATAGATTGAATAAAGGACAATTTGTGTGGAAGAATGTTGTTTGTTATTGTGTTGTGTGAAATGTGGGAATTGTTAGTAAATCAACACAAACACCAATGAGACGAATTATATCAAATATTTGAATCAAATAAACTACTCTATTTTGCATTCAAATAAATCTTTAAGAACGTTTCATTGTCCTCTATTCTCAAGAATTTATTAAACCATTTGGCTCTCATATTTTTATGTGCACTATGGTTGTTAAAATGACAACTTGAGAAACGAGATAATATTCAACATGCAAGCCAATTAAGTTCCTACATGAAACTATATGATGAAAATGATAATGAATATTATGATGAATGGATAATGATGTTAGATTATACAATGCAAATGCTATGATATGAAGCTGAGATGATTCTACATATGCTCAAATACTAACTATGAATATGCTAATCTAAAATGAAACTATAAAGAAAAATGTGATTCTAAGTTAATATGATGCTATAATGCAAACTTGCTAAATGATATACAATGCTAACTATAAGACTCCAAAATGCTCCAATGCTCAAACGATATTCCTGCATAATAAATCTACTCAAATGTGGAATGCAAAATACTATGGCAAAGGGTTGTATTTATAGGCTTTTCCAAGCATCTTGTGATGTGGCAGCGATCGACGATCTAGATTCAAACAAAAGGGATGAACGGTGGAGATGGAGAGAATCAAGAAGTATGTTCCTTTGACCAAAGAAAACATGCCAAATGGATGAAGGAATCTCTTGACGAAAGACATGTCAAATGGATGGAGGAATAAAGTGTGGGAGAAAAAAACCATGTGTTTGAAATTTGGTTGAAGAAGTGTGTGAGGAATAAGTCATGTGTTTGAAAATTTGTTGAAGATAATTCTAATTTAAAAATTAGAATTATTTAATTTCATGTGACCTTGGTGAGGTGGCATGAAAAGTTGTAGACATGTGCTTGAATTCCTAGTTTGAGGTTAGTGAAAATTAATTAAATAAAACAAGATTATGAAATTTGTTTATTCAATTACATTAGAAGAATATAATTTTAGATTTGAAGAATTAAAGGATATGAACTATATAAATAAATTGAGAATTTATTTATACATAGATAGAATATTAATTAAATAACTAGTATTTAATTAATTAAATGTCTTGACTGATTTTAGGTGTATACATTTTTACCCTCTTTGAAGTAATGTGTTTATATGTTTTCTTCAAAGAAAAATTTGATACTGATGCCGAAAAAAAAATTGATGCCCCAAATGTTGATTTTTAGATATTGATGGATATATGCCCCCTCGAGAGATAAATTGGTGAATTTTTGAATTTTAAGGATTTTTCAATTTTTTTGAAATTTTTGATGATTTTTCAATGATTTGATGACGATCTCAAAATTTTGTGATTCAGAAACGATTTATCTTTTGAAAAATGATGTATAAGCCAACAAGTGATGATCTGATTAATTAAGGCCCCTTTGAAAAATAAAACATCCCCATAAAAATTCCACTTAATTAACTTTAAAAGGTTAAAAAGTGTAAATAGAAAGTTCATTTGAGCATTTGGCAATTTGAAAACTTGTGAGTGAGAGTAACTTGTGCAAATTTGGAGCAAGATGGTGATCCCATACCACACACACCAGTTCGAGTGGGTCAGGCATCACAATCGCCCGTCAATGTATGGTACTCTGGTAAGTAGCCCTAAAACCACCTCATACTTTGTGCATTTTGTTTTCCCTCCATTTTTTTTGTTTAAACGAATTTTAATTACTTTAGCACATAGAGAGACCAAAGTAGTGCATTCATAGGTTATTATAGCGCATAGAATAATCTAGCACATAGGATAGATGAATTAGCGCATAAATGATCTAGCGCGTCGAGTGTCCGAAGTAGGACATTGGTTAACTATAATGGTGCATAGAATAGAGTAGCACTTAGGACAATTATATTAGCACATAGAGAGATCAAAGTAGCACATAGGATGAATTGGTGCATCGGGACTTTGTTCCGATGCATTGAGCAAATGAAATGGCACATTGGATGATTTAGTGCATAGAACCTCTATTCTAGCGCATTGATGAATTTTTTTGGCGCATAGGGTGTTTCAACACATAGAAATAATATTCTAGTGCATTGGTCAAGTCTTAGGCCAAAATGATGATATTCTTGATTAAAATCCTTGATGTCGATGATGTTTGATCTCGTCAATGTTGGTGTTGATGATGATTGATGATGCTGATAGGTTAGATGTCCATTGATCTCATGATAGGTGAGATTCAATGACATGATGATGATAATTGACCTCATGATAGGTGAGGATCAATTATAGGTTGATTGATCTGATAAACCTCATGATAGGTGAGGTTGAGTTTATTGATGAACCTCATGATAGGCGAGGTGCATTGATTGATTTGATAAACCTCATGATAGGCAAGGTTGAATGGATTGATGAACCTCATGATAGGCGAGGTGCATTGATCAATTTGATAAACCTCATGATAGGCGAGGTTGAATGATAGATTGACGCTCACGAGATTTGATCAAAGTCTCGCCAGAGCTGATTAGTTTGATAGGTTGATTGATTTTGATTGATTGATTAATGTTGATTGATTGATTGACTGATTTGTGATTTTGTGATGATAGGAGCCTTTGACGAGTTTACAGATTAGGGAGAAGTTTCCCAGGACATGGGAGTTGATTCGACACTTGACACAACCCGAGATAGCTATCATTGCATGATGTGGTTTGTCATATTTTTCAATATGCCTCAGATAAGAATTAACAGGGGGTTGCTGACAACCTTAGTTGAGAGGTGGCATAGTGAGCATAACACCTTATATTTTGTCGTGGTTGGAGAGCTGGTCCTATATGATTCTTGGGAGTAGGGTGGGACTAATGCTTTGCACAAGGTTTTTGAGGATGATACCATATGTGGCTATGAGATTCTGTGGGGGGACATGGTCGATGCATATGCCACTTTTCCTTCTGTGTTAGCCGATTTTATTGAAGGGTTCCTTTGTCCTGATCGCAGGTTAAAGGGATTGTCAGTTGGATGGGGTAGGATCTTGGAGAGCATGATTGCTCATGAAACTCGATATGCATGGGGTTGATGTATGATTTCACACTTGTATCATGATTTGCACTAGGTAATCTACCTTCGGCGAGCGATTTTATCAGCAGGGGTCACATTGCTCTAGGTTTGGGCCTGGGAGCACATAGCAGTCAGTCGGCCAGTGGGAGACAGACAACAGCCAGCCATGAGGCCATACATGTACATTTATGCCATTCGACTTACTCAGCCTATGCTGGGCAAGCTAGAGGATGGTGGCCTTATCTAGATTGCGAGCAGTGGCTAGAGGACGGTGCTAAGATGCCATTTTTGTGTCAGTCCTTATATCTGATTGGCCATACATAGTTTATCATTGAGAAATTCATGCTGCTGAGAGTATTGAGATAGTATGGCAGGGTTTAGGGCATGCCCCAGGGAGTCGCCCATTATGCATGACAACAACAGGATGCCACAAAGTGGGGGCCAATTTTGTCGTATGATGCAACAGTTGAACATTTCTAGGGTTTATAGGCTGTGCCTTGGGATCTTTGTCCAGATATCACCGATGCTTCGATATCAGTGGATTATGCTCAATACATGTTCCTACATCCCTTCCCATGGATCATGATTTTAGATGATCCAACACCATTGTTAGCGGAGGAGGAGGCAGGAGGTCATGGGCGAAGGTGATAGAGAGTGGAGGAGGAGGAGGGGAAGGAGAAGTAGGGGGAGGAGGAGGAGGAGAGCAGTGAGGAGGGGGAGAGTAGCGATGATGGTGATGATGAGGAGAGTGATGGGGGTGGTGGAGGACTAGGGAAAGATGTTGGAGAGTTGAGAGTGCCTCACAAGAGGTGATGTGTGGAGATTCGGCTACCCTCACCACAACAACAAACATAGATTGCTGCACTTTAGGTACAGGTTGAGACACTATAGGGTTTGCTCACATAGGCACTGGGATAGATCCGAATGTGGCTAGGCAGTAGGTACAACTGGTATAAACCCAGCTTGCACAGCTACAGGCCCAGGGACAAGCATAGGGATAGATGTAGGGGTAGATTACCATATTGACTACTGAGAGGGATGCCCCGAGACGGCGAGTGGAGTAGGCTAAAGGCCTTACTAAGAGGCTACAGTAGGCTACAAAGGTTGTCGGTACATCAAATTATTTCAGAGAGATTCACCGTACCACACAAGAGGCCGAGTTCTATAGAGGTTGATATCATGAGGTGGTTCCTCTAGAGCGGTGCGAGAGCTTTGCATAGTCTCGGTCTAGAAAGTACTAGTCTCACACTATTAGCATGGGTGTTATGCAACTACCTCCTAGAGATAGGAGAGATCCTGGTGCAGCTCCATCAGGTGGAGGAGGTACTAGTCATGTGATGCCAACACCATCTGGGGGGAGCACGACATAGCTATGGTTATGATTTTCTGATGTACTTTGGACATGATTGTATACACTCTTCATTCAGTTGAGACATGGATGATGTACTTCTTTGATTTCAGACATTGTGATACACTGCCATTTTTTATATTGATGTATCCCTTCATACCTTTGGATATCCTTGTACACTTTGACATTATGATTTTGAGGTTATATGATATGCGGCAATGATTATGATTTATGTGTCTATATGATTTCATGATGGATGCATTTAATTTATATGTTTATGATGATATGATATGCTATGGATACAAATGATGATGCAACTGATGTGTTATGATTCTATGATGATTTATGAATGATGCCTGTGATGGACTTTATTATGCCAATGATATGTGATGTATTTGATATTTTTGTTGATGCAATGAATGGATGAATGTATGATAATGTGATGGTACCTAGTTCTTATGTGTTTATGATGTTTATCTAATGACGATGCTTATGATGATGCTTATTTGATGATGATTAATGTATGTAATGATGATTATGCAATGATGATATGATTAATGATTCTATATGCTTTATGGATTGATGCCTATGCTATGTGAGATGGATTTCGATTATGTAAATGATGTGTGATTATATGTGATGTTTATACTAATTATGTATGGATGTAATGATGATGGGATGACCTATGGATGATGTTTTGTAAGATGAATTATGATTATGTGATGCAAATGAGTATGCTTAACTGAGTTTGCAAGACTTTCAAAACCTCTAGGGTCTTAAGCTTAAATGAGTGAATCTATCCAACTTCCAAGAGTTGTGGGAAGGTTTCCATCAGTTGATTATTTTTTAAGTTAATCTTCACAAAACTTGACATATTTTTCCAAATTTCTTGGAAATCTGAAGAGACTCGCTCATTTAAGCTTAGTGGACCCCTTTCTTAATGCAACTATATGAACTAATTTTGATTATGTAAATGAGATGGGATGTACGTCTTTTTGTGTTTTCTGATGCAAATATTATGATGTGATGAATGGATGGAGGAATGATGTGATAATGTTTTCTAATGTATGCAAATGATGATGCAACTAATGTGCAACTATATGAAAATGATGTGTTTTTGGTAATGTCAAGTGTACTCAATTTGTTAGTGCTTAGAGATAACATCATTGTGAGATTATTGTAGCTTTGGAAACCCCATAGATATAGATGCAAAATAACATGGATGCAATCTACTCTAACCATGTAGATCTCATATTCAAAAGTTGTCATTTGTAATAGCTGATTTTTTGTGCTTTTTATCATCATTGATCCTTTAAAATGTTGAAAGCGAGTACACACATTGATGGCATATTTAGACCATGATGACCTGAGTACTACTTCCATGATGTTTGATAATGCAAGTTAACACAAGCATCTAAGTATAATTAAACCAAGATGACCTGAGTATTGTTTGTGTAAACAGACAAGAGTTAACCATTTTCCTATGCAAATTAAGAATGTCATTAGTGATACTTTGTAGAGCACATCCCACGACAATTTGCATAGTAATAATTATCAACTCACAAACAATAGACAAAGAAAAATCATACTCCTTCTTGGCTCCTCTAGTTCAATACATCATCAAGGTGTTCAAGATATATGATAACAAAAATCAAAGTTCAACGATTGTACATTTATGTTAGACGTGATAAAGCCATGATTTAGAAGGAACATCATCCGTTTGAAGTTTTCTTTTGGTTCGATTGATTTGTTTGTTTGATTTGGATGGTTGATGTGTTCATGATGGTGATTGATGTTCAATGTTGAGTTGCACTATGATCATGTTTGTTGTGTTTGTCCTACTGCTATTTGTTTGTTGGTTCAAGCTCAAAGTTATTGCCCCCAGCGAGTTTAGGATTTTTCCCCCAATCTAGGGTGAGACAGGACCACGATGCCAAGATATGTACATGAAGCTTTCCAATGATAGGTAGATGGGTGGAAAAATCGAATGGTCGACATGCTCAAATAGATGGAAAATCTAACCTATCACAAAGAGCGCCTGTTGCTAGGTTTTCACTACTTGTTTTTATTGCACTTTTTCAGATTTTTTTGATTTTTCACTTTTTTTTTGTATTTTTCTCTTTTTTCTGATTTTTTTTTTGGATTTTTTAATCTTTTTATTTTTTTGTTGTTGCTAAGACACCTGTTTGCTAGGTTTTCATCAAGGAAACCATTTTTTCAGGATATTTTCTGATGCTTTTGGTATTTTTTCAGGACTCTTTCCGATGCATTGGATGATTCAAGTGTAGAATTTCTTGAGATGTAGGCTGTTAAGGGGTTCATCAAACAAATCCCCTTTTGGTGTGGACAAATGATATGCTCATGATCCGAAGACTGGCACAATGACAAAGGGACCTAGGCAGTTTGGTTCAAATGTCCCCTTCTCTCGATCTTGTTGATTACGGGGATTTTCTTTCAGGACTAAGTCACCAGGTTGAAATGTTCTAGGCTTTACTCTGTGATTGTAGCTTCTAGATATCCTCTGTTGATATTCTTTCAAGTGATCCACTGCATGTTGATGATGCTCATCTAACAATTCCAATTCCTGTAACCTAGATACTCTGTAATCCTCATATGAAATGATCCCTTTTAGTGACACATAAAGTGATGGTAGTTCAACCTCAATAGGTAGAATGGCTTCTGATCCATAGACTAGAGCGTAGGGTGTTGCTCCTGTCGGGGTGTGGATGCTAATTTCATAAGCCCATAGAGCAGGGTTCAGTTGAACGTGCCAATCATGTCTAGCATCATTGACAATTTTCTTCAAGATTTTGAGGATAGTCTTGTTTGAGGCCTTTGCTTGGTTGTTTCCTTGAGGATAGTATGGTGTGGAAAACCAATGTTGGATGTGAAACCTCTCACAAAGTTCTTCGACGTCCTGATTCTTAAAAGGTTTACCATTGTCAGTGATAATGGATTGAGGGATGCCATACCGACAGATGATATAGTTTAGGATGAATGCCGAGATTTGTTTTCCTGTGATGGTGGTTAGGGGAACAACTTCAATCCACTTCGTAAAATACTTTGTGGCTATGATAATGAACTTGTGTCCATTTGATGAAGATGGATGAATCTTCCCCACAAGGTCCAATCCCCATTGACAAAAGGCTACGTTGATGCAAAAGGTTGCAATTCTTGGGCCGGTGCATGGATGAGATTGCCATGAATTTGACACTTTTAGCATTTATTGACGAAATGAAAAGACTCCTTCTCCATAGTCAGCTAGTAATATCCCAAATGGAGGGGTTTCTTGGCTAAGGTTAAACCACTTGAATGAGTTTCACAAACACCTTCATGAACTTCCCGTAAAGTCATTTCAGACTCGTCACATTCTAGACATCAGAGGAGAGTTTCGTCAAGACCTCATCGATAAAGTACATCGACGATAAGGGTATGTCGGGTGGCTTGATGTATGAAGTTTCATTTTTTATTTTGGGATAGGTCGGGAGGGAGGGTATTTTCTTTTAGGTAAGTATAAATTTTCCCGTAGATGGAAGTGTCAGCCTCGGCTAGATGGTAGATGTCCTAGGATTCTGGGTTGTCATAGGATGGGTTGAACAGTTGTTCCACCATGAACTCGTAACGAGCTCATTTCTCCAGAATTTGTAAGAGAGAAGCAATGGTCACCATGGCATCAACAACTTTGTTTTCGCCTATGGGAATTTGCACAAATTTTATCTCTACAAATTACTTTTTGAAGTCATCAACCATTTTTTTATACGGCATCAAATTGTCATCCTTTGTTTGATAATCATTGTTTAGCTAATTAATGACCAATTGTGAATCCCCATAGACATGTAACTCTGTGATCTTCCACTCAACTGCTACTTTGATTCCAATAATCAATGCTTCATATTCAGCTGTGTTGTTGGTGCAAGAAAACATCAGTCTGTAGGATTTGGGAATGGTATGTCCTTGTGGAGAGATAAACAAGATTCTAGCACCTGATCCATGTTGCGTATAAGAGCCATCAAAGTACAAGACCCATTGTTGTGTTGACACTGTTAGGACGTCAACATCTAGGAATTCAATGTTCATTAGATGATTGTCTTGCAATTGTGCTTCAGCTAACTAATCTGCGATTGCTTGTCCTTTGATTTCCTTCCTATCGACATATTGGATGTCAAATTCACTTAGCATCATGACCCACTTGGCTAGTCTTCCAGTTAGATTAGCTTTGCTAATAAGGTATTTCAATGGATCTATCTTGGCTATTAACTTGATGGTATGAGTGAGCATGTAGTGTTGTAATTGTTGGGTAGTGAACACTACTGCCAGACAAGCTTTTTCAATGGTGTAATTGATCTCATAGCCATTTAAAGTTCTACTGATATAATATATTGACCTTTCTTTTCCTATTGAATCCTCCTGCTCTAACAAGGCTCCCAATGATATCTCAGTTGTTGCTATGTGTAATAAAAGTGGCTTTCCTTCTACTGGTGGTATTAAAATAGGTGGACTCATCAGATATTATTTTAATTGGTTGAATGCCCCTTCACATTTCTCATCCCATTAGAAAGATACATTTTTATGTAGCAAGTGAGTGAAAGGATGGGTCTTGTTTGCCAGTTGTGAGATAAATCTTCAGATTGATTGGAATCTCCCTTGCAAAGATTGTAGCTGATTGATGTTCTTGGGTGATGACATCTCCATGATGGATTTGACCTTTCCAAGATCTACCTCAATGTCATTTTCTGAAACTATATATCCCAAGAGTTTGGCTGAAGTCACCCCAAACACACATATCTTTGGGTTTAGTCATACATTGAACTTTTCCATTCTAGTGAAGATTTTATCTAGGATCTCTAGGTGTCCTTCTCTGGTGTATGATTTGGCTAAAATATCATCCACATAGTCTTCCATGAAGGTGTGCATCATATCATGAAAAATCGTCATCATGGCACGCTGATAAGTGGCTCCTGCGTTCTTCAACCCGAATGGCATGACATTCCAACAAAATGTTCCCCATGGACATGTGAAGGTTGTCTTGTATTGATCTTCAGGTGCAATTTTGATTTGATTATAACCGGAAAAACCATCCATGAGTGACAACATGCCATGTCTTGCTATTAGGTCCACAATGATGTCAATGTTCGGTAGGGGAAGTCATCTTTCGTACAAGCCTTGTTCAGATTATTGAAATTTGTATAGATCCTGATGCTTTTGTCTAGTTTTGAAATAGGCAAAATATTTGATATCCATTTGACATAGTCAATTAGACTAATGACTCCTACATCCAATAACTTCTTCAATTATCCTTTTACCAATATGGCAATATGTAGATGCATTTTCCTTAACTTTTTCTTGACTGGTTTTACTCCTGCTGGTAGAGATAAGTGATGCATGATGAGTTTTGGATCAATCTTTGGCATGTCGGAACATGGCCAAGCAAAGTTGACTCGTCTTTCTGTGAATAATTTGATGAAGTTTTGTTTCACTTGATCTATCAAGGATTTTGCTAGATGGACAATCTTTATTGTTTCTTCATTGCCGATATTGATAGACTGTGTAGGCTCAACCAATACTTTGGATCATTCCTAAAAGTGTTTAGAGAGTGTGTCAAATCTTCCATCCTTCAACGCCTTAGAAAGGTTTTCGTTGTTGGATATGTTCTTTATTTTTACTTTTTCTGGATCTGATATTGCCATTGAATGGTTTTCACCATCAGATCTATTCCCTGTATTATTCATTTTGCAGCTAGAAGATTTAACACTCTCCTGGTTGAAAGTTTCATTATGACATTCAATGGTGGAATCTATTTCGGGATTGGTAGAACAGAGGAAGTTGACAATGACATCATTTAAAAAGATGGGGATATCAGATGGCTTAGTTTGATCCCAATCTATGAGTTCAGGATGTACTGGGTAAGGAGTCATTGGATTGGCTAAGGTTAGAGGAAGTAAGGGTCCTGATGGTAATGTCTTTGGATTGTCCAATAGCGAAGTCAATGTCTATAAGGTAACTCTTCTATGAATTATCCATTTCGCTCCAAATCTGATCGTCTTCACTAGAGTCATCAATATGTTGTGATCCTATTTCAAGTGGTCTATAACCTGAATTTTAACCCTCCTCACATATGGGTGTATACTTTTGTATCACATCAATTTCCTTATCGTGACAAGACTCTTTAGATAGCGAATCCCACTCATATTCATTTGAATCAGTTTCATGATCATCACTAGCTTGTAGTTGTAGGATTCTTTCAATTGCTTGTTGTCTAGTTTCTTCTCTTGATTCTTCTCTATGTCCTAGTCCTGTTTTATCCTTGGTTTGCATTGTGATAGGTTGTATTAGTTCTATGATTCCTTCTTTCCTTTTACCTATAGGACCTTTTCCCTTGTATCCCATCTTTTCCTGGATTGCCTTTCCTTTTCCATATTGCTCTGTTTGTACACTTGAGGTGGATGATTGTGATGATTCTTCATCTTTGTATAACCAGTTTAAAACCTCTTTGTCATTTGACTCATCCACTAGCGTGCCTACTCTTACAAAGGCGCCATCAAAGAGTGTGGTAGGTTGTGATGATTGTTTTCTTGATGTTGATGGCTACCCTTATGATTTAGGAGAAGATGAAAGTTGTGATAAACATAATGATTGCTCAAATGAGTATTCCCCCATGCCCTTTTCTTTCAATTGGATCTTGGGAACTTGTCTCGATAAGGATTTGAGTTGACTTTCCTGATTTTGTGGAGTAGAATTACTGATACCTTTTTCTTTTGATTGATCCTTTATCTTGAGATGGTTTGACAAAGAATTTGATGTACTTTCTTTACTTAAGCGATTGACATCACCTATACATTTATCCTTTGATTGGTCCTTTTTCTCAACCCACTTTGACAAGGCATTTAGTTGTTTCCCACCATTTGGTGAACCATGAGTTGGAGCTTCCCTGTTGTGTGGTACAAAAGCATCTTGGGTTGTCTTGAGGGTGTTGTAATATTGGGGGTTGTTTGAGTTAGCTACAATAGTGATTTCCTGCCCATTGAAAGAGAACTTCAGACATTGGTGATATGTGGATGCTTTGCTTGCATGTCATGAATCCAAGGTCTTCCCAAGAGTATGTTGTATGTCAACTCTTTGTCTAATACTTGACATACTATATCTCTGACAGTAGGTCCTACTTGAATAGGAGGCACTATTAACCCTTGTGAAGATATCTTCTTATCATCATATGCTTTTATTGTGATTTTCCTTCTAGGATCAATAACATTTTCTAAATAGCCTAGTGCATGGACAAGTTTCAAAGTACAGATATTCAGGCCAACTCCTCCATCTATTAGGACATGTTTAATGCGGTGTTTGCAGATTAAGACCTCAATGTGGAGGGTAGTGTTGTGTGGATGGGTGATGGATACAACATCATTTTTGAAAAATGATAGGTGGTGCGGTGCAGTCAAATGTCCCACCATAGTATGAAATTGGAAAACCTCTAGATTGTTCGGTACCATGGTGGCGACTAGAGCTTGTTCCAAAATTTCCTTGTGAGTGGGTGAAATATTGAGAAGTTCTAATATGGATATTTGGGTGGGTATTTTCTGCAACTGATCAACTATGTTATATTGGGTTGCAGGGATAGCAGTAGCTGCTTTGGACATGGAAGGGGTAGCTCCTTTCAATGTTACCTTGGCTTGTCCTCATGTGATTGGATTGATCGGTGAATTGTTTTGTCCTTCTTTGATTTTGATAACATTGATTGATTGTCATCTGTGATGATGTTGGAGATCAGATTTATGGGCACAAAGTCATTGATTTGATGTGAGGTGGTGTTGATATCATGATGTTGATTTTCAATTGCAATGATGTTTTGTTCATGTTCAAGGGTGTTGTAATTTGTTGGGTTATCAATTGCAATAAGATGTGATTTGTCATGGTTTTGATCATCAACCACCTCGATATGCAGAATGGTGGTGTCATAGACATAGTTTATGTTTTTTCCTTTGGTATTTGAAGAAGAAGATTCCCCTTTTTCGTAGTTGGGTAGAGGGTTCTTGAACACCCCATGATCATTGTTTGTTTGGAGTCCTACAAATATCATCTTGTTGTCAATCAAGTCTTGTATCAAGTGCTTCAACTGCATGCAGTCGTTGGTTTTATACCCTTTGTTGCGATGAAAGTCACATAAATGAGCATCATTCCACCATGGAGGCTTAACTTGTGGTTCCCAATTTCTTTCCTTTGGTAACATTATGAATTTATCTTCAAGAAATTCCTTTAATGTTGATTTTGACGATTGTCCCAAAGGTATGAACCTCCTTCGATTTGAGGATGTTTGATATGATGGTGTTCTAGATCCAACATTAGCTTGATTGTTGCTTTGGTTGACATTTTGGTTGTTGGGTGGGTTGTTGTTTTGGTTGTTGGATGGGTTGTTGTTCTGATTAGTTTTGGTGGCAACTACGGTTAAGTTGAATACAAGTTTTTCATTTTGGTTTTCAACTACACCATCATTGTTATCCACATTCTTGTTTTGTTTCCAAAACTTGGGTTTGTCACCACTATTGTAGTTGTTGGAGGAGTTTGATGAGTTTTTTTCATTATAAATTTTGATGACTCCTCTCTTGATCAAAGCCTCTTCAAATTTTATCCCATTTTTAATCAATTTTTTGAAGGTAGGTGGACATTGTAATTCCAATCTATAACTCATCTCATCATTGAGGTTGTCGATAAAGACTTCTATCATTTCTTTTTCAGGGATAGGATGAGAATATCATGCAAATAACCTTCACCATTTTTGCAAAAATACAAGGAATGATTCACCCTTTTTCTGTTTAGAGTTACAAAGGTCCTTCATGGTGATGTCATGTTGGATGTTATAAGAATATTGGATGATGAACTTGTTAACCAATTCTTCAAAGGTGTTGATTGGTGGTGTGAGTTTGGAGAACCATTCAAGACATTATCCACCTAGGATTCTTGGGAATAACCTCATCAAGTATGTTTCTTCATATGCAAATTCAAGACTCATGATCCTAAATTCCCTCACATGGTCTATTGGGTTAGTTTTTCCATTGTATTTGTCATACTTTGGGAATTCACAATGTTTGGGAAAGGGAATCATGTGGATACTTTGATCAAATAGATATGGACAAATATCTTGGATCAAGTATCATTTTGAGGTTCCTCTTTGCATATCAAGAATCTGTTGTTGAAGGTTCTTCATTTGGTGAGTTAGGGAAACCACTTGTTCAATTTCCTTTTTAGGTTGTTTTGGAGGTGCTTTTAATTGATTAACATCAAAGTCTTTAGGAAATTTGGCACCTTGTTTAGCCAACATTAGTAGGTGTTTTTCCCCATTTCTTTCGAAAATAATTTCTAAGAATTTGTGGAAATTAGGATCTTGTTCAACATGTTGAATGTCTTCCTTAGTTATTTCTTCACCTTCAATATTGTTGATTCCATGGAAATGATTCTCTTCAACCTCCACCATGGTGTTCTTGTTTCACTATTTTGGGTTTCAATGTTTGGAGTTTCAATGTTTGGAGTTTCAATGCTTTGAGTTCTAATGTTTTGCGTTTTGATGTTTTGTGCTTCAAGGTTGTGTGTTTCAAGGCCTTTTTCCTTGAGTTTTGTTTTTGTAATCTTGTTTGAATGGGCATACAAGTGTTATAGTTTTCACTAAAATTTGATCTAAGTTTGTAAGAGTGCCAAGGATTACAACTAAGTCAAATAGAATGACAAATTCTAATGAGACTAAGTTTGATTTGATTATATAGCTTCATTTCGTGATGAAAGGATGACAAATCCTGATGATGAAACTAGGCTTAATAATCAAAGGTGTGATAAGTTTGATGATTTTGGCACTTTGAGATGTTAGATCTTGGTTTAGGTAAGAGAATTCTACTTGTAGAGGTTAGTTTTGACAAGTTTAGACTTTTTTGTACCTGAAGAATGATGCTAGACTGAAGAAGATTATGAATTTTGGTTCAAACTGTGAAACAGGGGATAAGTTTAACTCTCGGGTTTTGCATTTGATGGATGTGCTAAAACAAAGCCCAGATGTGCTAAAATAAAGCCCGGATGTGCTAAAACATTTGACATATGTGCTAAAATAGAGGACAAATGTGGCAAAAAATTGCACCAATGCGCTATAAGATTTCTTGGATGCACTAGAACATAGGGTAAATGTGTTGGAAAAATGTTCAGATGCACTATAAGATTGACTGAATGCGTTGGAAAAATGGTCAGATGCACTATAATATTGAATGAATGCACTAGAAAAAAGGATGAATGCATTGGAAAATTGCATAGATGCACTATAACAACAATTAGATGTGCTAAAAGATTGCATGTATGCGCTAGAAAATACAACAAATGTGCTGAACTGGGAAAATGACGTAGTGTTTTTGGAAGTTTGTTTAATTTTTTGAATTTTCTAGTTAGAGACTTGGTTGTTTCAGTGGATGTTTTTCTGAATCAAGGTTTTCCACTTTCAACATGTGATGTTTTTGTTTGAAATGTTTTTAAAAACACATTGGTAAAACACATCAAACATGTGCAATATTAAGGCTATGTAGGACAATATTTGTTGAATTACCACTTGGATTTTACTCCAGCTGTGCTTACCTATAGCAGATGCTTAGATGCTTGAACTCACTTCTACGGGGCAGCCAAGCATCAATACCCATGAATCTCCCATGACACATTTCTCATCTCTACTAAAAGCCGCAAGAATGTGGGACGACTTCAGAACGACCGTTCTTGCACCAATAAATAGAATAAGGATTTTGGCCTTGCTACAACAAAGGGTTCTAGTATAGGCATTCCATTCATGGGGGATCATCCATGTGGCAAGAGACCATTGATTCCCTTCTTGTTGGAACAATCCTCGTGATACTTGAACTTTCCCCAAGTACCCACATTTTTATCCTAGTTGGAAGTCGCTTGGCTTTAGTGTGTTACTGGTTGGGTCGTTCCCTTGGGTGATTACTTTTTCCCACAAGGTAGGTCCTCTAAGGATAAAACAAAAGTGAATGGGTCTGGCTTTTTGGTCACCCAGTTAAGGGGAGAGCATATGCCTACCATTCATCAAGCACGAAAGACATGGTGTTCTTTATCCTTCTAATTAAGCTATATGTCTATCTTAACCAAAAGAAATCATTAAATAACTCTAGCTCCTGCATAAATCATTAGTAGTTTGATAAATTTGTCTTTGACCAACATGTAAAAGTACCTGCAAGCAAAAAACACTAATCAGTTCTTAGATTTTGCAAATTTAAACAGATGCGCTAAAACAACCATCACATGCGCTAAAACCTCAATGCACTACAAGAACCACCCAATGCGCTAAAACAACTACCCAATGCGCTAAAAGAAATGATCAATGAACTATAAAAAGTAGCCAATGCACTAAAATAATACTCCAATGCGCTAAAACAGATACTGAATGCACTAAAGAAAAGAATGAATGCGCTAAAATACTCCTTTTATGCTCTAAAACATTAGATGGATGTGATGAAACAGACCCTAGATGCACTGAAAGATTCCTTAGATGTGCCAAAACATAAGTCATAGCACCAAAAGAACTAACGATTATGCTAAAATGTCATGTCCAGCCTATTTACACGAACTTTTTCAGAAAATTGTTAGAAATGGGGTATGGCCCCACGGTGGGTGCCATTTTGTGTGTGTGTGAAATGTGGGAATTGTTAGTAAATAAACACAAACACCAATGAGACGAATTATATCAAATATTTGAATCAAATAAACTACTCTATTTTGCAATCAAATAAATCTTTAAGAATGTTTCATTGTCCTCTATTCTCAAGAATTTATTAAACCATTTGTCTCTTAGATTTTTATGTACACTGTGGTTGTTAAAATGACAACTTGAGAAACAATATTATATTCAACATGCAAGCCAATTAAGTTCCTACATGAAACTATATGATGAAATGATAATGGATATTATGATGAAATAATAATGGATATTGTGATGAATGGATAATGATGTTAGATTATACAATGTAAATGCTATGATATGAAGCTAAGATGATTCTACATATGCTCAAATACTAACTATGAATATGCTAATCTAAAATGCAACTATAAAGAAAAGCATGGTATAAAATGCAACTATAAATCAAAATGTGATTCTAAGTTAATATGATGCTATCATGCAAACTTGCTAAATGATATACTTGATGCTAACTATAAGACTCCAAAATGCTCCAATGCTCAAATGATATTCCTGCATGATAACTCTACTCAAATGTGGGATGAAAAATACTATGGCAAAGGGTTGTATTTATAGGCTTTTCCAAGCATCTTGTGATGTGGCAGCGATCGACGGTCTAGATTCAGACAAGAGGGATGAACGATGGAGAAGGAGAGAATCAAGAAGTATGTTCCCTTGACCAAAGACAACATGCCAAATCGATGAAGGAATCTCTTGACCAAAGACAACATGCCAAATGGATGGAGGAATAAAGTGTGGGAGAAAAAGACCATGTGTTTGAAAGTTGGTTGAAGAAGTGTGTGAGGAATAAGCCATGTGTTTGAAAATTTGTTGAAGATAATTCTAATTTAAAAATTAGAATTATTTAATTTCATGTGACCTTGGTGAGGTGGCATGAAAATTTGTAGACATGTGCTTGAATTACTAATTTGAGGTTAGTGAAAATAATTAAATAAAACAAGATTATGAAATTTGTTTATTCAATTAAATTAGAAGAATATGATTTTAGATTTGAAGAATTAAATGATATGAACTATATAAATAAATTGAGAATTTATTTATACGTAGATGGAATATTAATTAAATAACTACTATTTAATTAATTAAATGTCTTGACCGATTTTAGGTGTATACAATTATCTTTACAGCAAGCCCAAACACTTTTCCAGAAACTACAAAAGCAGAAATATGAAAAAGGACTAGATCAGGTAAAAATATATGAACCAATCACTAATATTGATCCAACAAAAGTTAAGAAGGAAATGGAAAGGATCTGGAGAAAGGAAGGAGAATCTGAGAAGCAAGGAGAATTAGAAGTTTCAATTTCACTTGTACCGTCCTCCAGTGCAGACAATCTAATAAAAAATTAAAAACTAGGCAGTGGCTAAGGGGGAGCAATATAAGAAAATTTAATAATCCCTTTCGATATATGATGTCATGTCGTGACATAAATGTAGTTATTGAAGCTAAAAAATTCAAGATCTCTTGGGAAAGGAATTTTAAGTGGACATGTGTGAAGATGGAATATTGTAGAGTTTGAAAAGATAGAAGTACACACATATTCTGAGGATATCTATCTGCGATCTGAAGCATTTATTATTGAAGCGAATGGGATTAATTTTTTTTTAAGTGCATTAAAGAGGAAAATAATTTAATGAAAGGAATTTGCAGAAAAGAAGCAGAGTGAAGAGCAAGATTGAAGAGTCCAAAGCATTTGGGTAAACCCACAAAAATGGTTTACAATTCTAGTGAGGAAGGAAAATTGCAAAAAATGGTCCCATGCAAAAAAAGTTGGTTTTTGGGGGTTCAAACGAATATTTGGTTCGAGCAAACCCAAAGGGGGTTCACTAGAACCCCCCTTCGAGTGAATCCATTAAATTTTGGGTCCCACATTTCCCAAGAAAAAAAGCAAAGGAAAGGGTTGTGGAAAGGGGGTTCGCTCGAACCCCCCTTTTCCTCCCTTCTCCCCCTCTAGCACTAAAACTCTAGAATTTTTCCCTTCGAAGCTTGAGTTGAGGATGAAAATGGAGGAGACTTCATAGACCCAACTAAATGATGGTGGTCCTCAGAAGGAGCTATCCAAAAAAAATAATTTTAATATGTTTTGGTTTTATTATGTATTTGTTTTTTTAGTTTGATTAAACATAGGTTTTTCACCAAAAATCAAGCTCTCTGTTCTACACATGTGGAAAAATAGCAAATTATCAATTTCTTTTTTTGAAAATATCAGTGCACTAGATATTGATTTCCTTGATTGAACAAAAAGAATATTGAATTTCGATACATACAAAAAACGTTATGGTGTATACGGTCCGCCTATGTCTGAATTGTAATTGGTTTGACTTCAAAACTTGATTAAGGAAAGAATATTCAATAAAACACTATGAAACCATTCGAAGCACTAGATATCATAGTTACAAATCTAAATTAAAAAAAAATAGAATTTTATCCTTCATGGAAAAAAGTTATGTTGTATACGATGAGCATCACTCCTTAAAAATGGTGTTTACTGAAAAAACTAGTTTTTGAAGGAGATGGAAAAAGAAGTGCAATTTGATTCCAAAATTTTTGAAAAAAATATATTTAGAATCTATAGATAAAATGTCACAAATCACTAGTTTGCATCATCTTCAAATTCCTCATGGTTTAGCCACTATAGGTGCCTGAAAGTGAAGATTTAGTTAGAAAAAAATAGTTCAGTGTCCAGTTTGGCCAAAAATTGTAAAACAATATTGTGGGATCACCCATTTTCATATTACATAATTTCAGTTCATTTGGCTTTGGTGTGCAGGCGAAAGGTAAGTGATTACTACTATAAATTTTATTTGTTGAATTCAGTTGAATGTGATAGATACACCTCAAGTCGTAGATAATTCTGAAAGACCAAAACCACAACTTAAGTGGTACCCTGCTAAAACCCTAGAACTTGACCCTTTGGGTGCATTTTTAGAAGTTCCTCTTGGTGTTATTTCGATTAAAGACATTGGGACATACATTCATAGGAAGTTGGAAGAACCTTTGTATGGAAAAGCATGTATAATGTGCTTTGAAGAGTTAATTGGAGAAGACTATACCCTAAAATGGGAACATAATATACTTATGGAGATGAAATTGGATGTGTGGGATCAATTTCCTGACTTTAGCAATGAAGAGAGATGCATTAGATTGGCACTAAGCAGGTTTCATGATTAGTTTGTGTGGCTTAATGATTCTCATATGATAACCAAAGAAGCAATTAGAGATGTTACTGGTCTATCCTCCTCCGGACCTACTGTGGTATGCAAACCTGACAAAGGAAAAGGATTGATGAAGAGTACAAGTACTGAAGTTACTAATCCAATAGTTCATTATGTGAGTATGATTATTGTACATTTGATTTATTGGTGTCAATGATGTCTCTGTCACCACAATTGACATAGTGTTAGATATGGTTGAGAAAAGAACTAAATATGATCTTTGTGAGTTGCTCTGGCAACAACTATTGGAGAACTTGAATGATATCAAAAAGAATAATTGCACATTCAGGTACAAAATTTAAAAATGTACTTAATCTTCTACTTTATGAAGGAAGCACCTATAGTAGGAGAAGTTTCTTGGGAAAATACCAAACTAGTTGCACATCAAATTAGAGAAACAATGAGAAATATTGGAGATTTGGATGCACAAGGTGATGCCCTTGCTGCATTCTTTTGAAAATTTCAGTGAAGAATGAACAGAAGACGAAGAATTCCAAGAGATCTTGTGACAAGATATAATAGTGACAACATTTCTGGTATCCACTAATTGCTATATCATCAAGGTGGTTGAACCTAGAATGATATATATTCCTAAGCTAGGCTACGAAATTGAGAAATATTATGCTATTGGATGTATTGAAATATTAATTAACAGCCTTGGAGATTCTAGCAAACCAAGATTCAAAACTTATATAGAAGTGGCTCGAGAAATACATGAGAAATTTGAGTTGATCTTCGGTAAATCAATGACTACCTTCGAATAAAAGAGAAAAGTTACTGAGGTTCATGCATTAATTGCTTAGATAGATCCAAATCCAAGAAGACTCAAGCATCTAGCCAGAAGAAAGGTACATTTTCAGTCAACTCCTAAAGTACACACTAGTTCTTCACAGTCCATTATGGAAAGCACAAATGCATTGAATGATGTATTCAAAGAACTAAAAAGTCAAGTAGTAAGTGAAAGGATTACTTGGGTAAGGGAAAAATGATTATTAGAAATTGAAGAAAGATGTAAGTCTACCTATAGAAATGAAGTACACACTAGTTCTTCACAGTCCATTATGGAAAGCACAAATGCATTGAATGATGTATTCAAAGAACTAAAAAGTCAAGTAGTAAGTGAAAGGATTACTTGGGTAAGGGAAAAATGATTATTAGAAATTGAAGAAAGATGTAAATCTACCTATAGAAATGCACGTAAAAAGCTAGAAGAAGTTCAAGATTGCGAGAAAGAGGCCAAAAATCTATTCTCATTTTGTGGGACATGGCCTAATGCGATTCAAAGATCAAAAGATGTTGAAGATACAATTGAGACACATATAAAATATGCATCTAACACCTTTGATCCTACTCTAGATCAAGATGATCAGACTTGGT
>VDFB02291265.1:0-42467 GCA_007258455.2 Sequoia sempervirens | reverse complement strand
ATTTCAAAATCTTCTATGCAAGGAATAGATTCATCAACATTTGTTTCCTGAGAGAGATAAAAATGCATGAAGAGTACAGAAGAAATATTGTCTCCATTCAGAAATAGAATTGTAAGTGCTTGCAAATGAAGCTTGAAGGTCAAGGGTGAAGGAAAAGAAGCACTATTGAGCTGAAAATACAATACATTAAGTGCTTGAGCTGAATGTAATGTGAAACAACATAATGGATTTTAATGGAATACAAAGAAACTCAAGGCTGGTTTCAAAATAATTGATCCTACAAATACATAAAAACTATCTCATTGCATTGTCACATGAAGTTGTGATGAAAGTGAAACTAGATGTGCATTTTTCTGAAACATTCAAGTGCATGGAATGAATGACAACAAGAAGCAAGTGACCTACAAGTGTATCATGTTGGCTGAGTGCAACCTTATGAAGTAGGCAAGTGAAATAAAAGCATCAATTTAGAGTGCATTTGAGAGTAAATAGAGTTTTTTGTGTGCAAGTGTGTGCAAATGCCATTGCAATCATGTTAAACAGTGAATGAGAAATTGCATTGAAGTATGAGGAAACATGTTGTTTGATAAATAATTGAAAGAACCGAATAGTGTTTGAGCTTCATTATTTATACACCTCAAACAAAATAGAAAGCAAGAAATTTCTAACAACTCATGCAATAAAAGGAAAAGATTACAAATTCCATTGGAGCAACAACCTTGTTTTCTTCAAAGATGAATGAAATGAGAAATTTAAAGAAGAGACAATAACTTGTGCCAAGGATAGCATCACTTCGAAGTAAAGTGAAAGCATAACATTCAGACCTTGTTTCCATGGTTATGACATGATTCGGTTTTAAGGAAACATGCCTGAGGAAAGCCTTCATTACATATATCTCTCTGGAGAGTGAAAGTACTAAAGCATAGTGATTCCCATGATTAATGAGAATGATAAAATGTATCCATGTTCTTTTCAGAATGGTAAGCTTATGCTACAGTAAGCTAGGGTTTTCAAGATAGAAGTGAATAACAATGTTTTCATATTCAAAAAATGTAAAACCCAAAAGTTTAAAGCCTCGGCCTTTCCTGGACAAGCCTTTATTTTTGTTTTCATTGAAGAGAAAAAAGGAACAACAAATCATTTTTTCATGTTTAGAAAATGGACAAGGAGTTTCGATGAAATGAAACCCCAGTTGGTACTCTCATGGTCGTGGCTTGAGAGTGAGGTTTCCTTTACAAATAAGCATACCCACTTGGGTTTTTGCATTCCAAATGCAAATACATAGGGAAATGACTATGTTTCAATCTTGTGCCAGCATTACAACTTAGAAAAGTAAAGATATTGAAGTCAATGACCATGGCCATGATGGGCTTTGCAAACCCAGAAAGTGGTGAGCAAAATACAAAACGTTCTTCCATTGAAAAAATAATGCCATTGTACATCATGGGTCGAGCCCAAAAGGAAGTTATTTTTCAGAAACAAAGAAACATATATGGTGAAGTCATGGCCTGTGCAATGGACAATCTAAGAAAAAATTCATTCTTCACTTGTTTGCTAAATGAGCTCACAAATCGAGCCTCTTAAGAAAGGAAATGCATAAGGTGTAAATATAAAGAGAGCTTACCATGGTTGTAGGTGGAAACACTAGTCCAAGCCCACAACCAAGCCTTCACAAAAGCTCAAACAAATCCCTCTCATGGAATCCAAACAAAGCAAAGAAGTAACAGAAACACAAGATGTATGAAATGCATCAAAAAGCCAGTCATGGTCGCAGCCTATAGGCCTATTTTTCTCTATTAAATGAAGGGAAAAAGACATCAAAATGGTGACAAAAGACTTACCATCGAATGTAGAGGGAGATTCAACCAAAAATTGACATGATGCAGCTTGAAATGGTGACCTTCAAGCTCAAA
Source organism: Sequoia sempervirens (assembly GCA_007258455.2). Lineage (NCBI taxonomy): Eukaryota > Viridiplantae > Streptophyta > Pinopsida > Cupressales > Cupressaceae > Sequoia > Sequoia sempervirens. The sequence goes on along the minus strand of VDFB02291265.1, from coordinate 40,554 downwards.
CCCTAGTTTCCCATGGCAGTCAAATGCAAAGCCCTATTTTCTCCAAACTTGGCCGATTGAAATGACGAGAAAATTTAGGGTTTCAATTTAGTTTTGATGTTAGGGTTTTTCCATGTGCTCAATTTGAATGTGATTTTAATCACATTTTATTAAAAATCAAATGCCTTAAGTGAAATTCCTTGTCTTGTGAGTAGTCTATGCCTAGTCTAAATTCATGCCCTACCTTTTTCTTTGATTTTTAGAGAAAATCATATATGCTTTGGTCTTTTCATTCTAGGGTGAGCCTTTCTTATGCCTTAGAAATATTTCATTCCGTGCATAAAAAGCAAGTCGATGACCATAGGTCTCATAATTTTTCCTATGTTTTGAGTACCCTAGGTTTCCCTTTTTGACTATGGAGTAAACATAATATGTGCCTGAAATTAGTTTTTTATGATTTTTTATAGAAAAATCAAGTAAATAGGAGTCTTTTCTTTGATATTTTGATTTTGCAAAGTATGAAATTTTACTCAGAATTGCAAAATTAGAATATTTGAGTTCAAACTAAAGTCAAGTTGGCATCAAAAGAGGATGTAATAGGGATTTCTATTTCTAAAACTGCAAATTGTAAAACATTAATTAAGCAATATTCTTATGAATTGCTTAATTAATTGTTATCTAAAAGTAGTACTTGAGTCCTCATTGAATGTTTCTATTTTGATTTGAGTTCCACTTGGGCGAATTTGGAGAAAGAGAGACAAACTGATCTTTCTTGTTTTAGTTTCTAGCTATTTGCACCTGATTTTGTGAACTTTTTGGATCAACCCTTTGGAGATGGGAAGTTTCCATCTTTTGGATGTAGTTTGGAGTAGTTTGAGACTCTATTTTTCAGGCTTTTCTAAGGAGCTCGAGAATGGAGAAGAGTTTCCTTTTTGAGATGCAATGGGGCTGATTTTTCTATTTTTCACTACTAGGGTCACTTGATGGCTATAGGTTTGAGAAATTTTAATTTCTCAGGGGTTTAGATTGATGGCTTCTTGCTCTCCTATCCACTAAGAGATTTTTGTAAGCTGATTGATGTACTTAGATTCTGAGATTGTCACTCCTTCAGTTCAATAAAAATGGCAGAGTTTCTTTCTCATCAACTTGTTCAAACTTATAGTTACAATTTGATGTCAGTTGTGATTCAAAAATTGTAGAATCCTTCTTATGTCTTGTCATTGTAGGTTTGTTTGCAAGTTTTTCATGTCATTTAGGTTGCATTATGTGTTATGATTGGTTAACCTTTATGAAAAACAGTTTTGAATTATATGTTTAGGGTGGGATTGTTAACATTAGAGTTTTGAAGGTATTGTTGTGAGTGAAAAAATTATTAGAATCTTCTTATTGTTTGTGAATCACCTTAAAGGTTAGGTGTTTCACTGGGGGAACCAGCCCACTCTAGAGATTCTCTCACCTACAAATTTACCCACAAATCTTAGAGTGTTTCCATGTTGCAACAAGATAGGAAAGTATTACTTGGCTAAGGGTGCAATCCTAATTGCTAACAGGTTCAAGGATCAAAAGGGTAAGCAAAAGACCACAACCATCATGCAAGACCTCAGATCAGATTTTGATGATGAAACCAAGCTAACAGTTGTGGGTATAAAAGGTATTGTTCTTGTTGCTATTACTAGTTCCCATGCTTCTATAAAGAATAATGATATCCCTATTGAAAGTAAAAGGAATGAATTGTTTCATATAAGGACTATTGCAAAATAGAGTAAAATTGATACACTCATAGATAGTGGATCACAAGTAAACTTAATCTCTAAACAAGTTGTTAAGAAATTAGGATTAAAAACAATACCTCATCCTAAACCATATCCATTGGGTTGGGTGCATGATAGTGCTTGGTTACATGTGTTAAGGCAATGTAAACTCTGATTTGCAATCACATCCAAGTTTGTATATGAGGTAGAGTTAGATGTAATTCCACTTGACATCTATGGGATGGTTTTGGGAAGTCCTTATTTGTATTATAGAAAGGCCATTTTCTACAGCAAACATAATGGGTATCATTTGTTTAAATCTATGGAATTGAATTCATTGTGAAAAACCAACACATGAAGAGTGATAGATTTGTTATAAACATAGGGCATTTGAAAATGGTTGTAAATGCAAGCAAGACATCAACTCTCGTGTTTGTAACAACTAGTGATATTAAGCATGAAGATGAAACAATTTCTAATTCTAATAAGGTGTCACAAACAACACAGTGTGAGGATCAGTTGCAAGCACATTTAATCCTTCAGCCTAAGGTGGTAAAAGAGGGTTTGAATGATTCATTTTCTAATGATGTTTCTTTTCAAGAGATTCAACAAGTTGATACTTTTTCCTTCACATCAGTATATTTAGTATTGTTTCTTGTCATTATACTAGTTAGTTCTATGTGGATAGTGGATGTGAAAATGAGTATTGATGGGTATTTAGTTGATTGTATCAGTTATGCTATCTCAATCTTCATCTTGTTTGTGATGGGTCAGATGATAAGAATTCTAGCAAGATGGATGGATGATACTGAACTACTAACTATGCATAGGTCATCGTACATATGTTGGCTATGCCTTTTTCGTTGCACCCACCTATGCCTTGGTTGTTGTACCCACAGGTTCTTCGTGTATGGGAAGCAAGAAAATTTATTATAAAGTTTGGTGTTTTGTTAAAACATTACCAAATCAAACTTACCACCTTAAAATAATAAAACCAAACCCCTTGTATTAAGGGGTATCAACCATAAAAATATAAAGCCCCATTTTATAAACATTTTTGAAGGGAATTAGGATATTTTTACTAAAGGGGTAATATGGCTTCGGCAATATAAGCCATAAGTTCAAGATTTTTATCAAGAGAAATAGGTTTACTCAGGAATATCTTAAATAGATTTGCAAAATTGCATGTTGTAAATAGATGATATGTGAGATTTTATTGTAACAAAATGGGAGATATGTGTGATTTTGTAAATCATTTGGTTTTAGGCCAAATTGAGTAAATTTTATGTATAAAAAGGGGGGAGTTTAGGACTTTGGGTAACTAGGTGATGACTTATGAAGGAATTCATTGTGGAGAAACTTAGACATATTAGGAAGGAATTTTGAAGGTGTTGGCAGGAGACTGTGAGAGACTTTGTAATGTAGATTTTGAGGCTTGAATGATGCAATAAGGAAAATAAACTTGGTGTCATTAATAAAGTAGTTCCTCATTGAGAAGCAGACCTAGAGATGTAGCCCGAACATATGGGTGAACTTCGTTATCAAGTTTCTTTTTGTCTCTCTATTCTCTCTCTTTTGTCTATTCTCTCTCATTCTTTCTAGTTTTAATTCCTACTTTGAATGTTAATTACATCATTTAAGTAATTATTTTATGTCATTAGGATAAGCAAAGGATTAAGTGAACTCATTTTTTGTAATTTCAAAGGTTAAAATACATAACCACGCAATTTTGTTTGCAATCAGGGATAAATCTGTAATTAGGAGTAATGTGAAAATTATTTGTAACCCTTTAATTACATATCAAGTTTGGTATCAGAGCAGTTTAATAGGAAAAATTGCAAGTGGTGGATGTTAACCAGGTCAAAAATAAAGCGAGGAGAAGGTTCACTTAAAGATTTTAATCCAGAGATCAGATCGAGGTGAGTTACTCAAAGACAAACCATGGAACAACCAGAAAAAGGAAAATCTTCCAATCCTGGAATCTTTGTGAATGAAGAACAATTTTGCAAAGCTTTCCTAGACATGAAGATGATGGTGGAAGAACTGTATAGGAAAAAGAAGAAGAAAGAGAAAGGTGAATCCTCTTCAAAAGATGATAAAGGTAAAGGAGTAGGAGGTGGTCGTGACAGTCCTAATCCTTTGTCTTCACCCACTTCACTTTCTTCACCTACTCATCTTCATCTTCTTCATCTATTAAGTCTACGTCATATTCAATGAAGAAAAAACCTGTGCAACTTGAATCTAATGCTCCTTTGTTAAAGCTTGATGTTAAATTTGAATTGCCAACTTATAATGGAGAACTGGATGTAGAGAAACTTGATAATTGGATAAAATAGATTGAAGTTTATTGCAAGATTCAGAAGTTTACTGATGATACTTCAAAGATCCAATTATCCACTCTTTTCCTAGAAAGCACAACCTTAATCTGGTGGGAGAGAAAAACTCAAGATTTAAGCCGATATGGTAAAATTATTTGTTCTTGGTTTGAGTTTATTTCTGCACTTAAGAAACAATTTTATCCATTAGGTCACATGCAAAAAGAAGTAATGAATTGGCAATCATTAAGGCAAGAGAAAGGACAAATTGTACAGGAATATACATAGGAGTTTAGGAAAAAAGCTTTAATTTTGGGCATTCCTTTATACACGCAAGAAACTTTGTTAAAGTATATAGGCGGATTACATGAAAAATTGAGGCATACAATACTTATGTTCAATCCAGCTAACCTTGATGAAGTTAGTGTGCAAGCCATTCATCTTGAAATAGGCACGAAGAGTATCCATGATAGTTTCTTAAATGAATCCAGTAAGGAGAAAGGAGACAAGAAAGGGAAGAAGGAAATGCAGTAGACAACTTCTATGAAGAAAGAGGAGGAAAATCCTTATTGCTTACACTGCAAAAAGAAAGGGCAAGAAGATACAAAATGTTGGAAATTGCATCCTGATCAGAAACCAAACTGGTTAAAGGATCGAAAGGGTAGTCAAAAGACCACAACCATCGTGCAAGACCTCGGATCAGATCCGATGATGAAAACACGATAACAATTGTTGGTATAAAAGGTATTGTTCTTGTTGGTAGTACTAGTTCCCATGCTTCTTCTATAAATAATAATGAGATCTCTATTGAAAGTAAAAGGAATGAATTGTTTCATATAAGGACTATTGCAAAACAAAGTAAAATTGATACACTCATAGATAGTGGAACACAAGTAAACTTAATCTCTAAACAAGTTGTAAATCAATTCCAGGATTAAAAACAATACCTCATCCAAAACCATATCCATTGGGTTGGGTGCATGATAATGCTTGGTTACATGTGCAAGGCAATGTAAACTCCGATTTGCAATCACATCCAAGTTTGTAGATGAGGTAGAGTTAGATGTAATTCTGCTTGACATCTGTGGGATGGTTTTGGGAAGTCCTTATTTGTATGATAGAAAGGAAATTATCTATAGGGAACATAATAGGTACATCATTTGTTTAAAGATGAAATTGAATTCATTGTGAAAAACCATCGCATGAAGAGTGATAGATATGTTGTAAACACAGGGCATTTGAAAATGGTTGTAAATGCAAGCAAGACATTAACTCTCATGTATGTAACAACTAGTGATATTAAGCATGAAGATGAAACAATTTCTAATTCTAATAAGATGTCATAGACAACACAGTGTGAGGATCAGTTGTAAGCACATTTAAGCCTTCAGCCTAAGGTGGTAAAAGAGGGTTTGAATGATTCATTTTCTAATGATGTTCCTGTTCAAGAGATTCAACAAGTTGATACTTTTTCCTTCACATCAGTATATTCAGTATTGTTGCTTTTCATTCTACTAGTTAGTTCTATGTGGATAGTGGATGTGACAATGAGTATTGATGGGTATTTAGTTGATTGTATCAGTTATGCTATCTCATTCTTCATCTTGTTTGTGATGGGTTAGATGATAATAATTCTAGCAGGATGGATGGATGATACTGGACAAGTGAGGCAACAACCCCCTCACTTAAATTCTATGTAAAAATAGACTTTTGGAGTTCCAAAAGCTTCTTAATTGGGAGGAATGATCTAGGAGGATCCAGAAGACCAAAAAATTAATAGTCCCAAAATCTAACAAAGATTGAATCATCACATAGAGCTCATTGACATGATCCCAATGCAACTTGAATCACGTCAAAAGGAGATCGTACGCTCAAGATATGCTCAGTCAAAGTCAGGTCAAACAGAGTACTAGATGCGGGACATAAGGGAAAAAAATGATCGTTCTAGAATTGGTCAAAGTCAGTGTCATGATGAAGAGCTCATCGCCATGATTCCAACACCCTATGTTTCGTTGAAAATGGAGCTTGTAATTGACAAAGTTAAGCCAAGTCAAATTTTCAATCAAAATGGGTTGAACATGCTAACATCTGCATGGTGACATAGATGCACAGTCAGTAGACTATACGATGATGTGGCACCCTCTTGAGTGGACACATGGTAGTACAGCGGTGTGATAGGTGGTAATTGACATGGTTGTTGATGAGGCATTGACGAATGAGAAGCTGACACGTGTCAGACACCAACCAATTACAAGCTAACACATGGCTCTCCCTCATCTGCATAATTTGGTTTGTTTGTTAAAATTTTGGTTTGGGGGGGTTGAACCAATGACTTCCCATTTACTAGTTTTGTGCTCCACCACTCGCACCTGCATATTCTGCATATATTTAAGTGTCGCTAAATCTACTTAATGAATACATTGGTCGATTTGGGGGGATGATAGCTTGAACCACCGACCTTCAGCCCCAAAACCTATGCCTTGGTCGTTGTGCCCACAGGTTCTTCGTGTATGGGAAGAAATAAAATTTATTATAAAGTTTGGTGGTTTATTAAAACATTAACAAATCAAACTTACCACCTTAAAATAATAAATCTGAACCCCTTGTATTAAGGGGTATCAGCCATAAAAATATAAAGCCCAATTTTATAAAGATTTTTGAAGGGAATTAGCAAATTTTTATTAAAGGCGTAATATGGCTTCGGGAATATAAGCCATAAGTTTGAAATTTTTATCAAGAGAAATAGGTTTACTCAGGAATATCTTAAATATATTTGCAAAATTACATGTTGTAAATAGATGATATGTGAGATTTTATTGTAAAAAACTGGGATATATGGGTGATTTTGTAAATCATTTGGTTTTAGGCCAAATTGAGTAAATTTTATGTATAAAAAGGGGGGAGTTTAGGAATTTGGGTAACTAGGTGGTGACTTATGAAGGAATTTATTGTGGAGAAACTTAGGCATATTAGGAAGGAATTTTGAAAGTGTTGGTAGGAGACTGTGAGAGACTTTGTAATGCAGGTTTTGAGGCTTGAATGATGTAATAAGGAAAATAATCTTGGCGTCATTAGTAAAGAGGTTCCTCATTGAGAAGTGGACCCGAAGACGTAGCTCGAACATATGGGTGAATTCCATTATCAAGTTCCTTGTTGTCTCTCTATTATCTCTTATGTTTATTCTCTCTCACTCTTTCCAATTTTAATTCCTACTTTCAATGTTAATTACGTCATTTAAGTAATTAGTTTATGTAATTAGGATAAGCAAAGAATTAAGTGAACTCATTTTTGTAATTTCAAAGGTTAAAATACATAACCATACAATTTTTTTTGTGATCAGGGATAAATCTGCAATTAGGAGTAAAGTGCAAATTATTTGTAACCCTTTAATTACAAATCATCTATTTCCTCCTTCCAAATAATTATCATGGTAACTAGTAGAAGGTATTTCATCTTTAATTTGTGGCATCATATGTTGTATCATTTTTTTCTTATCCTTTGGTTAGATCCCCAATAAGGTTGTTGGTATTTATGATCTTAGATGTAGAATGATATTTATGCCAAAATTTTATCTCTTAACATCCTTATATGGATAGGATTATCATCCTCACATCAATGACAATATCAAGGTTCACTCTCTTCTATTACCTTGAACATTAATGATGGGAATCTATATGTTTCTTGTTCATCTCATTCATTACAAATCCTATAATATGCACATTTTTAACCTCCTATGATGTTTTGCAATATCTACTCTATTTTTTGTTGTATAATTTTCTATTTATAGGATTAAAAATTAATTCTATAGATTTCCTCATTGGATGCCATGCCCCCATGATACAACATAAATTATACTTACAATTATGCATCAAGAAGTAAGACAAAACAATCAGAAAAGACAAATGTGGAAAAAGACAAAAATAAGTAAAATAAAAATGAATTTAAAACAAAGATAAAGGGAAGTGATTAATAAGGCAGAAATTCCCTTTGTAATAAAGCAATTAAAAATAACAACTCCCAGCAGCATCGATTCCTCCAACGGATATGGCATAAGGAAGCAGTGGATGGTTATGAAGAGGGACATGTCCCTTATTAAAGGAAAAATACAATGGAAATCCATGTCTTTTCCCATCGTGGGAATATTAAAAAAGAGTGAAAGGTAATGAATGGGAAATAAATTTATCCTCAAACAAGAAACAACCACTACTATAATAAGTAATTGGTTTGCAAAGGAATATCTATGCATTTTATATATAATTTTAATAAGCATCTGAATTTATATATATTTGATTTCATAATGACTAATATAAAAGATAGGATCGTCTAGATTAGTACATAAGGGAAATAATGAATTTAATTATATTATTATGATTCACATCTTTCTCTTAAGAAATCATGTGTAAGGTTGGCAAGGAGACGTATTGACAAAAGGCAACCTGGGAATTGTCTTGGTGGATGTTCCTAAGATGGAAAGGGAATGTATTGGTTGGATTATCATTTCCTAATGTGCTACTCTGTGTTTCTCATTGACCCCTACCATGATTGGTTATCAGGAAGGAATCTATAGATTATATTCAAGTTTAAGTTGTTATTCATTATTTCATAAATTTTAATAATTCATTTATTCTTAGATTCAATATCTCTTATATGATTTTCTTGGAAATTTTTTTTTTTTTTAAATTGTATGTTGTGTAATGATCTCTTAAGGAAAATTCATATATACTCCAAGTATGGGACATTACAATTGGTATCAAAGCCTTGATCTTGCCAACCTAAGGATCATCAGGAAAATTATATGCACGCAACAACTCAAAGGGCATTAGAGAGAGAAAAGAGGAGACTTATAGAAAGCAACAACTCTACTCCCAATGATAGAATGAGTGAATAATTGGGAAATGAATTGAAGGATTTCATAGAGCACAATGAACAAGTCACTCAAGCTCTCATGGAACAAAATGAGAAGACAACACAACTTCTCTTACAAACCCTTTAAAACATAAAAAACACAATAAACACCCTTAGACCTACCCAAGCTAATGGGAGGGAAGCCAATTTTAATCATTCTAAAATAGCAATAGAACTTTGCTAGATTCAACCACTAGGATAACTAAACCTTCCTTTCTACCTAGGGAGGGATCACCCAAAGAAGAGGAATAAATTAAAATGCTAAACTAAAATTTAAGTGACTTGGCCATAGCTATTCAAGACTCGACCCTGAATTTAAGAGGGACATCCCCTTTAGGAAATTTATTGAAGCCAGGAAAGAAGTAACCCTAGAAGAGATAAGGGTCAACCTAATAAAAAGTTACATCATAAAATAGGCAAGATAACTTTCCCCAACTTTGATGGGTCAAGGAAGGTCACTACCTAATCATGGATCCAAAAATTGCATACATTTATATCCCTCAATCCCATGTTGGAAGAATACACCATCAAATTTTCCATCCTGCATTTGGAAGGATTCATACATGATTGGTGGCACCATGGGTTGATTACCCAAGGCCACCAAAACATAAAAAAATATGATGAATTCACCCAAAAACTCATTGAAAGATTTGACCAAAAACACCCTAAGAGATATTTTAAAGAATTAACTCAACTAAGAAAAGAAGGACCATTGAAGACTACATGGTTGAATTCCAAATAATTTTAGTCATAGTTCCTAGAATTATTGAAAAGGGACTCACCTATTTATAGAGGGACTATCAGAAACTATTAGTGGCCTAGTTAGTGCCCTTGATCCCTCATCTCTCTGAAATGCAATCTTAAAAGCCCTACGACTTGATAAAATTTATCCCAAAAATATATTACCAAAAATATTGACACTAAATTGCCTTCATTCCTAAAGGTAAACGGGCACAAATTAGAAAAAATAAAATATGTTACAAATGCAAAGAGACATGGGAGCATGGACATGTTTGCAATCGAGAGAGAAACTTGTGCTACAAATGTAAGGAAAATGGGATTCATGACATAAGTGTGGGAAGAGAAGCCAAGCACACAACATAGAATAACTATCTGACGAATAAATATGGGAAGAAGAAGAAGAAGAATAAAACCCAAAAAAAAAAAAAGTGAGGAGGAAGAACATAGAACTTTACTTGCAATCTCAAAAGTATCCAAGCATCACCCTTTTTGGATTAGAGGTGTCCACAAAGGATAAAAGGTAACCATACTAGTGGATAGTGGGGCTACTCATGTAACTTTATCAACAAAAATGTGCCCACAAAAATGAACTTAGAAACAAAATATTTTAAGGGCTTTAATGTATCTTTGGTCGATAGATCTACCACCCCATGTACTAAAAAGATTTCACAACTAAGTCTTACATTGGGAAAGCATCCAATTAAAGAATATTTCTATGTTGTAAACATGGGGGACACAAATTTAATTATGGGAGTCCCATGGCTACACTCTCTGGGATGTTTTTACCTAGACTTCCAAAAATTAGAACTTTATTTTCAACATAACGAACAAGAAGTCATCTTACAGGGATTATCTGATGGATCCCCAAGATTAGTCTCATCTGAAAGAATGGAAAGAATCTTTATACATGGACAAGAAGAATGGGCCACCCAATGTATGATACAAGTGACAAGTCCTCCCCCCAAGGAAAATCCATACATGTGGAAATACAACCCATCCTTAAGAAATGAAAAAAGATATTCAAAAAAATTCCACCAAGCATTCCTCCCAAAAGAGGTTTCGAACATATCATAGAACTTGAAAATGGGGCTAAACCCATAATCACCACACCTTATAGGCACCCCAACAAATTTAAAGAAGAAATAGAAAAAAATATTAATTAACTTCTATAAATGGGTCACATTCAACCAATTTCAAGTCCCTTTGTATCTTCAGTGGTAGAAAAAGAAAGATGGTACTATGAGAATGTGTATAGATTATAGAGCCTTGAACAAAAAGACTATAAAAAAATGTTACCCTATTCAAAGAATTGGTGAACTAATTGATGAACTATCTAGTGCAAAATACTTTTCTAAGATTTACTTATGATCTAAATACCATTGAATTAGAATGAGGAAAGAAGATATCCCTAAAATGTCATTTTGATGTCATTATGGATATTTTGAATTTTTGGTTCTACCTTTTGGTTTAACTTATGCACCAACAACATTCCAATCATGCATGAACCATATATTCAGGAAAAAACTAAGGAGGTTCCTACTAATATTCTTTGACTACATTTTAATTTATAGCAAAACATGGGAGGAACACCTTAAACATATTGATGAAGTCTTAGGAATTCTTGAACAGGAGTCACTATATGCCAAGGTGTCCAAGTGTGAATTTGGATTAGAAGAAATCCTATATTTAGGACATAAGATCAATGCACAAGGAGTAAGTGTGGATGAGGAAAAAATCAAAGCCATCAAAGAATGGCCAAAATCAAGAACTCTAACCCACCTTCGGGGATTTGTGGGCTTATGTAGTTACTACTAATGATTTGTCAAAGGATTTTCCAAAATTGTTGTCCCACTCATAGACTTAATAAAAAATGGAGCTTTTGCATGGAATGAAGTAGCCCTACAAGCTTTTGAAAACCTTAAGAAGATAATGAGCTCTTTCCCCATTCTAGCAATCCTTGATTTTACATTTATATTCAAGCTAGAGTGTGATGCATCTAGGGAAGGCATTGGAGTAGTACTTATGTAAAAAAAATGCCCCATTGCATTTGAAAGTCATAAAATCCTTGAAACTAAAAAACATTACTCCCTTTATGACAAAGAAATGCTATCAATTATGCATGCACTAACCAAATTTAGACAATACCTAGTTTTTGGGAAGTTCATTGTTAAAAACAATCACAACAACTTAAGGTTTTTCCTAAACCAAAAAGATCTAAATTATTGTCAACAAAAATGGGTTAGCAAGATACAAGCTTATAAATTTGATATAGAATACATAAAAGGAAATAACAACATTGTAGCTGATACACTATCTGGCAAACCCTACTTATGCTCCATAACAAGCATTTCTATGGAATGGAAAAACTCAATCATTGTTGAATACGCCAAAGATTCACATACAAACAACATCCTAGAGGGGAATCTACAAGATGATGAAGACTACAAGGTAGTGGAAGAAATCATTCTATATAAAGATAGGATATATCTAGTACCAGGTTCAAAGATTAAGGACAAGATCATTAGAGAGTACCATGACAACCCCTTATTCAGACACTCAGGATATTACAAAACCTATAAACAAGGGGAAAATATTCTTAGAAAGGTCTGAAGAAATGCATCCTAGAACATGTTCAAGAATGCATGACATGCCAAAAGAACAAAATGGAACAAACTCACCCAACATGCCTCCTTCAACCTCTACCTATACCTGATCAAAAATAGGAAAGTGTTTCCATGGGTTCCATAATAGGGCTTCCTAAAGTTCAAGGAAAATATTGCATTTACGTGGTGGTGGACCATCTAACCAAGTATGCACATTTCATAGCTATATCTACATATTATTGGACTCCTCAAGTAGCCAAAGTTTTCTTTAAGGAAATTTCCAAATTACATGGTCTACCAAGAAACATCATCAATGATAAAGATAGTTGATTACTTAGCTTATTTTGGTAGGAACTTTTCTAAGTGGAAGGAATCGAACTCATGCCAAGTACAAGCTATCATCCCCAAGTTGGGAGACAAACTGATATTTTGAATAAATGGGTGGAAGGATACTTAAGGAACTATGTTACAAGCCAACAAAATGCATGGATTAAGTGGTTACATCATGGAGAATATTGTTACAATACCACTCATCATATGTCAATAGGGATGAGTCCCTTAAAATCTTTGTATGGGTATGAAGAACTTTTATTTGTAGGTTTAATCCTCCAAGGAAGCCATGCACCAGGAGAAAAATACTTTATACAACAAAATCTAGATATCATGAATACTCTTAAGGATAATCTACGCTAAGTACAAAACCAATAAAAAATGTATGTCAATCAAAAGAGGACTGGGAGAATATTCAAATTTGAGAACTTGGTCTTCTTATGATTACAAACTTACAAACAATCATCCATCAAGGTCAGTGGAGCTGAGAAGCTTAAACTGATATTTTATGGACCATATAAGGTTTTAAGGAGAATAGGGGAGGTTGCCTATGAGCTGGAACTACCAGTAAATAGTTGAATCCATAATGTATTTCATGTTTCTAGACTCAAAAGGGTGCTAGGACAACATGTCACTCCTTGTTCTTAATTTCCCCCATTGGATGATGAAAGTAAGTTGATATTGGAACCTGAGTTCATTCTTAATATGCGAGAGAAGAGATTAAGAAACAGGGCTATTCCTAAATATTTGGTTAAGTGGAAGGGACTACAGGAAGAGGATGCCACTTGGGAAGGTGTCAAGATCTTTGATCACCCAAATTTAAATTTTCTTGAGGACAAGAAATATCGAGAAGGGTGGACTATCATGCCCCCATGATACAACAAAAATTATACTTACAATTATGCAGTAGGAAGTAAGAAAAAACAATCAAAATAGACAAATGTGGAAAAAGACAAAAATGAATAAAAAAAAGATAAAGGGAAGCAATTAATAAGGTAGAAATTCCCTTTGTAATAAAGCAATTAAAAATAACAACTCCCAACAGCATTGATTCCTCCAAGGGACATGGCATAAGGAAGCACTGATTGGTTATGAAGACCTAGACGTGTCACTTATTAAGAGAAAAATACAATGGAAAGCCATGTCTTTTCCCATCGTGGGAATATAAAAAGGAGTTAAAGGGGGTCAATTCTGGACATCAAATGATTAGGAAATAAATTTGAACTCAAAAAAGTAGCAACCACTACTATAATAAGTAATTGGTATGAAAAGGAATATATATACATTTAATATATAATTTTAATAAGCATATAAATTTATATATATATGATTTCATAATGACTAATATGAAAGATAGGATGGTCTATATTAGTACATAAGGAAAATAATGATTTTATTTATATTATTATGATTCATATCTTTCCCTTAAGTAATCATGTGCAAGGTTGGCAAGGAGACGTATTGACAAAAGGTGACTTAGGGATTGTCTTGGTGGATGTTCCTATAGGAATTGTCTTGGTGGATGTTCCTAAGATGGAAATGGATTGTTTTGGTTGGATGTTCCTTTCCTTATGCCCTACTATTCTTTTCTCACCCACCCCTACCATGATTGGTTATCAGGAAGGATTCTATAGATTAGATTCAAGTTTAAGTTGTTATTCATTATTTCATAAATGTTAATAGTTCATTTATTCTTAAATTCAATATATCTTATATGACTTTCTAGGAAATATTATTTGTTAAATGGTTTTATGTTGTGTAATGTTCTCTTAAGGAAAATTCAGGCATACTCCAAGTAGGGGACATTACATTGGAACATAAATACACCATATTTTATTTCTAGTAAGACCTCTCTATGATTCTGTCATTTTCCTAATATCTTGTATTTGACCTTCAATTGCTCCAACTCTAATTTTATTTTTTCTATTTTTTTATTCTCATGTTTCTCTATTTTCCTTCTCTATGATTGTCATTCAATTCTAGAAGATAAATCTACCTCTTTTGTAGACCTGTTGAGAATTATTCTAAGGATGCTCTAACCCTAGTCAAAAATCTAGAAACAAACCATGTAATTCTTTACTTTTTAGTAAGTGGTTCTTCTAGCTTACTCACTACTCTCATAAAAAATTGGTAAAATTATCTTATTTTTTTCCCTTCCTTCGTATCATTTCCATTATCATATTGATACTTTCTAAGGGAAAATTTAGATATTGGAAGTTGTTTAATGAGTCCTCCCTTGTATTGGCCCATTCTTTTTCATGTAAGGGAAAATCCATATTCCACTTGAGTGCTTCATCCTACCACAATCATAGATCTTCATCTACTTACCCCATATTTCATTCCTTCTCTAGGTAGACTCAAGTAAAAAGATATGTTTAGTTGCTCCTTCAGTGCTTGTGACAAAGATAGGAAATTTGGTTTGATTTTGTTCCATTTTTAGAGTATTAGGCTCCTTTTATTTTTCACTATTTATTGATTATTGAGGTTTCTCCTCTAATTTTTCTTATACCTTCTTTACATCTACTTATAGTCTTGTAGGTATATTTTCATTCAAATATCTATTACACTTACTAAACAACATTCTATTATTTTACTAGTTTTCTCTCCAAATTTATATCTAGGAAGTTTATTATCAAGGCATTATCTCCCAAAATATCCTCACATAATGTCACAAACTCTCTTCTTCTTTCCTCTTCCTCTATCTAAAATTTCCACTAAATATATATTTTGATGAACTCTTCTTTTTTGAGATGGAACAAGGGGTGCCTCTTGGTTTGTATGGGTCACCTCTTCATAGTGTCCTTTTATTTTAGGGGATATATCTTTTGATGACTCATCATAACTTGGTAAATTTTCATTAAATAAAATTGAGTTATAACATCCTTGTTCAAAGGTTTCTATTGTATTTATGGAAGTTCCATGCCTTTGAACATTTTTTAAACATTTTTTTCTTCATTTTTATTCCTTACTTGATATTTCAAGATTTTCAAAATTTTCTCCTTTTGTAGATGCACAAATTTCTACTCACCACATCATTTAAATCTCTACACTTAAATTTAGAGATTTAAATTTAGAAATCGGAGTTACCAGTCCCTCAAACCCTTCATTAATTTTGAATAGAATTTTCTTTGTGAGTTATAAAATCAATTGTCCAAGCACACTTACTCCTAGGCCCTAGCTAAACATTCCTAGCTTTTATCCTTCCCTATCCATCTCAACTTATTTGTTATACTAATTTAAATTTTCTACCATCTATTTGCTTTTTTATTAGGGTTAAAGATTTCTCTAATTTATTAATATTGTGAATATGGAAGATTAACAAGATCGAATGCAATTGAAATTAAATAAGAAAACAAAAAAATGATCAAGTTAAGCCATATTCCAATGAAAATATTCACAATTACTAACAAAGCTTAATGACAACATGAAATACAAAAGTAATTCAATTCAAAACATAGTTAACAAATGAAAACCTCAATCCCATTGGGGATTAGTACTAAATATGATGTGGAATGCTTAGCTTCAAGCCTAATCCATGGTGAAATGTGCAAAATCTTTGATAAAGGTTGATAATGGTGAGGTTGATTCACAAATTGATCTCAACGGTGAGTGTAAATTTTGGTATAGCTTGGTTACTTGAATGCTTGTGAATGAGAATTCATATAAAATGAAGACTATTTATATATTTTTGGAATGAATCAATGGTTGAGATTCAATTGGCTAATCAAAGGATGAAATTGAAGGAGAGAAGATGGCATGGATCAAAGATCAAATCAAGGGTTGATAATGCTTAATGACATGGATCAAATATTTTAATTTCAAAGGTCCAAATTGTTTGAGACAATAACAAATCCATTAATTTTAGGAGCATGTGGAAGATATTTCCATTTGGAGGGAAATATTTAAATTTGAAAAGGAGGAATATTCCATAAGAATATTCTTTGAATGATTAGAGGAAATTAACCAATTAAACAATTTAGAAATTATTTAATTTTGCAAGTGGAGGGCATTAGGAACTATAATTAAATAATTAGAAATTTTTTAATCAAAGAAGATTTATGATATTTAATTAAATAATTTCCATTATTTAATCAAAAGAGGGGAAAATTAGTGTGAGGGTGATGAATTGACCAAATAAAATTAATTATTTGATTAATAGGAGAAAACAATGAATTTAATTAAACAATTGACATTATTTAATTAAATAGATGAAAATAGATGAGTTAGGAGTGAAATGGTGTTAATATGTGAAATCTTAGTGTGTGATATGATCAAGACATTTTTAGGTGTCTATAAATATTTGTGAGCATCATCCTATTTATTGATCCCTCTAATTGATAACTCTCAAAAAAAATAGTAGTACCCCTCCTAACAAACTCCAACAAGGCTTCCCTAGCCTTCTTAATCCCTCTACAACATCTTTCTTCTCTCTCTTGAATTTTTTTCAACCTCCTTTCTTCCTAAAAAAATTATCTCAATTTCTTACAATCTCCTTTGTCCATGGGTTTTTTTATTTGGTATTATGATAATTAAATGAATCAAGCTAGACCTACCTTACCAATCACTTCTTTTTAGGATCCCCTCTTTCCATTTTCCACCCCTATGTGTCTAACCCCCCAAGGCTAAGACCTAGTGTGAGGAAACATATAATATCATGTTTTCTTCCCTATTTATCTGTAATCACTTCTCCCTAAAAATATCCTCACTACATAATAATCTCCCTGAATTTAGCCCTTTTCTAACCACTAACTACTAGGATCCTTACAACATAACCAAATCTTGACAAAAACTCACAAACTAAAGATCTAACATATGTAAGTGTGTGTTATAGTTTACCCTTGTGTGATGGTTAAGGAAGGGGATTAGAATGTATGTGATATATTACATAACCATTCAATGGGTTACTAAATTAACAAGTAAATTAGGCATACACATATACACTTGTGAACACCAAACCTGCACAAGCTAACAAGAGATCATCAAACAAGAGTCCAACATGTTAGAAAAGGAAATCTAATGTTCCCTATGAAATTATTTAGCCAATTCAAGAGAAAACATGAAAATAAAAAGAAACTAATCAAAGATGAATGTAATCTAAATTGAACTAGCTAAACCTCCATCCTATAGGGGGAGTGGTGCTCCTTTGATGTGGAAAGAAGCCCTTTCTCAATCCCTTTGATAAGCTTGATGATTTATGGATGATCCAAGTATAAAAATGACTATAATCTAGCTAGATTTCTTGAAAATGATGAAAAGCTATGGACTCAAATGACTATAATGGAAATGCATGAAGTTGTGGATCCATTTTATGAAAAGGATGCCTCTATTTATAGAAGCCAAGGGTTGAAGGATGGAGGAAATTGGTGAATGTGGGATAAATTGAGAGCTAATGAGAATGTGCCAAGTGTCACAATTCTATTGGAGGAAATTGGAGCACATTTTGGGAAATGTGTGAGTGGAGGAGGATGGAAGAAAAGTAAATGGTTGAGAATTTGAAATTGGTGTAAGAGGAATTGAATGAGATTTGAGAGGATGTAAGAGGATTTGAAAGGTTATAAGAGAAGTTATTACAGATGTGAAAGGTTTTTGAAAACCTTTGGAGGGAAATTGAATAAGAGGTGGTTGAGAGGAATATTCCTCAAAATATGCCTTTGTGACGATAATTGAGGTAATTAGATAATTAGAAGAAATTGATTTTATGTGCAACCTAGTTAGTTGACCATGGTTGATTTAACTCTTGAGGAGTTAAAAGCTGGAGGATTTGATAATGATGATCAGAAAGCTAATTTAGAATTAATTAATCCAGAATTAATTAATTGGAGTGAATTAGGAGATGTGACATTTGATTTGATTGATTTTTAATCAAATGAGAGGATTAAAAGAGGATTTAATTAAATAATTTGATTTAATTAAATAAGATGAATAATTAGTTAGAAGAAGGGTGAATTAATCCAATAAATTTAATTATTTGATTAATAGTTGAATTTGTTGATTTTAATTTTAAAATAATGTTGATTATTCAATTAATTGATCAATTTGAAGTGATTTAGGAAGAAATGGTGTTAGTTGATCAGAATTAGATGCATAGTATCAATCAAGACTTTTTCGGTGTCTACAACACCATTCATGCATATATCAATTCCTCAAAACCTTCATATATTCATTATAGCATAATGTGGTATACTATCATTTATTTGTCATCAATCTCTCAATACATTATGTTTCTCTCATATAATGATCTCTCTCTCTCTTGATATATATTACACTTATGTATATCCCTTTTATATCAATATCATCATCTATGTATATCTATATCTCATTTATATCGTGTTTCATCTTAAATTATTTCTCTCCTATCTATATATGGGACATATATGTTTATCATTACATATAGGGATGTGTATCTCTTCATGTTTTTTCATATTTTTGTCTCTCTAGCATTTCCATAATTCATTTGTAGGTTTCATACAGTTGCTCAAATGGCTTGTGATAATTCTAACAAGTTTTGACCTACTCAAGGATGTGTTATCTTGCTACTAACATTTAGTTCCCTTGGGGGTTTTCACTTTTGTCTTCCATTGGGATACACTTATATTTTCAACCTAATAAGATTGTCATGGTTTTATCCATAGGATCAACATGAGATATGGAAAAATGATCATATGATCCTAGACTCATTGTCATGTATACAAGAAGATAATTCATTAAAATCACATAAATGAAAGGAAATATGGATAGCATGACATCTAAGTGAGGTATCATCAAAATACATAATAATTTCATGCATACCTAAAAGAGGTGTAACACCATTAATGGTCATCATATTATCTATGCTCCACTAACATATGATAAATCCTCACTAGGTATATTTTTATCATTATCACAAGCCATGGGTGAAATAGGATCAATATGAGACTAATAGAAAAGTGAAGTATATCTAAGAGGAAAGAATGAGAACTAACCAACTCAATTCCAATGAGTGAAAAGAAAGAATAGAATAGAATAACACCTCCATAGATAATAATCCTTAACTATGGAATAAAAGGTCATAAGTGCATCAAGAATGGAAGGACCATGTGTCATGAATGATGAAAAATGTATCATAAATATATGCATGCACATTAGCAAGAGGAAATCTCTTACGTGAATCCACAATAGCTAACCCAAGGGTTAGTAGGCAAGCACAAGTTACTTTGACTATGTAACTTCAAACAAACCCTAATCAAAGTAAGATGAGAATATGCAAACAAATGTAGATTCAAACCCTAAGAAATCTAATAATCAGATATAATTATAATTATATCATATCAAAAACCCTAAGAGGAGTGAAGGTATAACCTTAAGGTTAAACCCTAAGGGGTGTAAGGGTAGATGGGCTCACAAAAATACAAGGGAATAAATCTAGGCTAATTAATAAATGCTAACGATGATCACATTGTTAACCTAGATTTAATTAAGGAGCTAGGTTTTGATAATTTCCCTAAATAAATATTTAGAAATTAAATGTCAATTAATAGGGATACTTAGATTTGGGAATAACAATTACCCTTGCCATCAAAGTGCAAATCCCAAGTCAGGGAATGAATGCATGAGGATAGGTACAAACATAGATGTAATGAATTATGTATATGTGGGAATAAGTAATGAATTATGTATATTTGGGAATTATGTATATGTGGGAATAAGTACAAATGGTGCAAGGATAGGAAGTGACAAATAAGAACTATATAGAAATGTGTGAAATAAGGCATGGTTAAGGATTAGACCATGAACTAATCCAAATACAAGAGTATACCACGTGTTAATATATATGTTTATTAGATCAAAGAATAAATATATTATGAAGAATAAATTAAGAATAAGTTGTGATAAAAAATAATGGTTCAATAATCAAAACCATAGACCTAAAACTAGCCTCGACTCAAAATTGACAAACCTCTAAATTGTACAAAGAGGGCTACAACAATAATTACCAAGACAAAACCACAACTCATAAATTGAAAAACTCTACAAAAGCCAATCTATATTGTCATGCTAAGTATATTAAAAATGAGGGGCAAAGGATTCACAATCCCTCCAATATCAAACTTATGAAACTAAATGAAATTGGCAAAACAACAAATTTATAGTTACATAAAACTCATTCCATTCGAATATACACAAAAGTAAATGAAAAATGACATAAATATACAAATTACACCATTGCAAAAATATGCTTAGTTTTATTATTTTCTTTATATTGAATATTATTGTCATAGAAAAGTGCACTCACTTTATGTTGATGTTCTTAAATTGATCAACACCGGCATGACTATTCTTAAATATAATCCATTTCAAAAGTGAAACATGAATTTAACAAATGAAAATAGAGCAAATATTTTACCATTTTTTTAATGCGAATGAAATATAAAATTACTATTGACTATTTGAATATTAAGCAAATCAGTATAACACCCTTATAATGGTAGGAGGAGCAATATTAACAATGGGTGCAGGAGCACAGCCAGCATATTCTTCTCCCTTCATTTCAGTAGCAACAATTCAAAAACTTGGACAGGTAGATGTGATTTGGGTCCTCATAATACTGTGTAAGAGTCTGTTTAAGAATAGTAATGAAGTGCTCCATTTACCACCTCACCCACTCAAGGCAAAGCAAAAAGAATCTTGTACCATATACGTAACTGTGACGTACGTACAGTCTCAGCATCAGTTTCAGTTAAGATAATATACGTTCTATTATGTTTTCAATCATATTCTGGCATTATATGTTGAATTCTTGCATGCCATTTATCACGTTCATGTATTTGTCAAATTCTTAGACTGTCTTTTTCTGGATTTTCTCAGCAATGAAAGTTTCATGTGCCTTTGAATTTCCCTCGCTTAGAATATGATAATTGTTTGGCAGGAAAATATGTGTGCCATATTCCTGTACTTGACCATTTTTAAGCTGAAGATATGAATCTTTCAACGTTAGTTTTGGTGGGTAGATGAGAAAGAATAAGAGCTTTTCATGTGTGACATATTTAAAAAGAATAAGCTTGACCACATTGTCGTTCAAACCATTTTTCCAAGACAAGCAGTACCAGAAGTAATAGCAGGTGTATTTCATGTTTAACATATTCATTGCACATTTGCAAAAAAGACAAGAGTTCTAGACATTATAATAGGGTAAATTTCAATAGAATCTGAAATTCATGACCTCAGGTTGATAAGACTCTTTACAAGTGTTTTAACACATTTTAAAGAAGATTTTTCTTTTGCTTAATGCTTGTTTTAGTTCATATATAATATGGTACAACAATGACTGCTTTTGTTTTCTCTATGATTGTGCAGGAAGTATGGATGTATATACATATGTTTATTAATATGGCACAACAGTAACTGCTCTTTCTTGATTATATATTGTTTATGTATATACATCTGTCTTTTCCTAATTGTAATTTGTTAATATGATACAACTGTTCTTTCTTTTTCTGTCTGATTTTATATTGTTTATGTATATACATCTGTCTTGTTGTATTTGTAATTTGTAATAAAAAATTTTAGTTATAATTTAATAAAAATGGTAAAGAAATGTATTTTTAAGAAAAATAAACAATTAGATTTTATTTATATATTTTATTTTTTTTTAATATATGAAATATAAAAATAATTATTTTAATTTTTAAATGGCATAAATGAATCTAATAATTATAGATAATTTTATGTATAATAAATTTTGAGAGTTTTGATATATATTTTATTTTAATATAATATTTTATATTTTATATTTTATTTTATTTTGTAAATAAAGTAATTTTAAAGTAAGATTAAATTTAATTTATGAATATTGTATTTTTATTTTATTAAATAAGGTTTTATTGGGATCTTACTAAATTAGAATATATTAGAAAAATCAAGTGAAAGATATCTAACAAAACAAAGACCAAAGATTAATCAACCAACCTACAACAAAAAATAATATAAGATAATAGAGCGCCACAAGACCTTGGTATGGCTAGTGGCATGCCAACAACCAACATCACTCACAAAGACCTTTCTAATAGAGAGGTCCTTACAAATTAAGATAAATGTTAATGAGATGTCTTTACTAATAGTTCATCACTTCATTATTAGTTTGAAAACTCATAGATAAGGATCTTTCTTTTAAGAAGAAACCATTGAAAACATAGATTGCAATTCTTACCCTAATATTGGATTATCTCTAAAGGTATCATCAAAATTTAGACTTACAAAAGCTTTAAAATATCCAAAAAAAAAAAAAATTCAAATAATTTATTTATCTTTACCCTATTAATAATAGATAACGAGTGTAATTTTTAATGTCTAAATTATTTTTAATAAACAAATTGACAGACTTTTTTTAAATACTTTTTTTTTAAATGACATAATATTTTAATAAACACCTTAATCTTGACATAAAAATATAATACTTTAATCTTGACATTAAATTTAATATTGAATATACATATTTTAAATAAAGTAATTATTTTATTCCTTAGATAAAGGCAATATGCCTTATGAAAGTTAGGTATGTCATTTTTAAAGATGAATTAATAAAGATATGTCCTAAAATTTATTTCACGTGTTTTTGTTGAAAGTTAGGTCCAATCGGACCCTATTTTTATGAACATGCATAAACATGTGCTCTTGTGAAGTATATTAATTAAAATTTAGTGCTTTTGAGTTTGAGTTGTTTAGGTTAGGGATGTGCCTCCAAAAGTGTTCAATTTATTTTATAAGAATGTTGTTGTAATTTATTTCATGTATAATGTAATTATTAATATTTTTGTCTTTTTTTTTAAATATTTATTGTTCAAATATTGTAATGATGAAAATTTATATTTATATTTTTTTATGTTTTGGGTATGCGGGCACCACCATAGAGAATAACTCTCAATGAGAACTTGAGTAATTTTTCTATTTGAATTTTTTCAAAAAATCAATTCTCTTGAAAATTGGTACATAATTTTCACCCGATATAAATGATTTTGGCACTTCCATTACTTCCATTACGGATTATTATGGAATGGTGGGTAATAAAAAAATATTCAACTAATTTTTAGGAAAAATTTTAAACTCTTCAAAATTTATTTACTTATTATATTTTCCATTCTATTAAATTCAAATATATAAAATAATCTAATAACAAATTCAAATAAATAATATATACACTATATAATACATATGTAACATATATAATATCTAATATATAATTTTAACATCATTATAATATTATAATATATATGCAATATATATGTAACATATACACCATCTAAAATATAATTTAATCTATTAGATACATCTATGAAATCAAACTATAATTTAATTTAATATATTTTTAATATATTAGTTATATTTAATATAACTGAAAGAAAACTATTTTATACATCTATGAAATCAATTACCTTAAATATTTTAGTGAACTATAATCCTAATCATAATTTAATTAAAAAATTATATTATTATAATTGTAAATTAATCTATATAATTATAATTATGATAAACTTAATTCTAAACCTAATTCTTAATTATTAATATTTTTAAATTATATTATTTTGATTATATTTATGCAATATTAATTATAACACTCACCTTAATAAACAATTTTTTATTAGTATTATTATTGCACACCCTGCAATTATATTAAATCAACTTAACTAAAATACTTAAGGTATATCATAAATTTTATCTCTATGAAAATTTGCTAATATATTATGCAAATTTATGTATGAAATCAAACAAATATTTTAACTGGTGTATCATTTTCATTAGTTGAATGAAGTTTTCCTACAAACCCTCCTTAATTATTGCACACCCTGCAATTATATTAAATCAACTTAACTAAAATACTTAAGGTATATCATAAATTTTATCTCTATGAAAATTTGCTAATATATTATGCAAATTTATGTATGAAAGCAAACAAATATTTTAACTGGTGTATCATTTTCATTAGTTGAATGAAGTTTTCCTACAAACCCTCCTTAGCCTTGCTTAATTGATTTTCTTTGGAATAATTTGAGGTTCACTTTTCAAGAGATGAGGGAAAAAAATTCAAAAAGTAAAAAAGTAAAAAATCAAACATTTTACTTAAAAAAAATTAAATATAATGAAATTAACATTGTTTTGAAAATATCTTTAAAAATTAGTGCAATCATTGATCTTTTTTATATAATATTTTCTCTCTTATAAATTAAAAAAAAACCATTAGATTATATATGTTACATATTATATAGTATATATTCTTATAATACCATGTTAAAATTAATATATTAAACATATGAATTTAATAAATTAATATAATATATAATCAAATATAATAGATTTAAAACTAATTATATTATATTATAAAACCACATTATTATCTTATATCATTATTAATAATATTTTATTATTACATTGTTCTACTCCCAGCAGAGGATGGAAAAAACCTTTGTCAAGTTTTTAGAGCTACATTTAAAGTGACGTGCAGGTGGCTGTCAAAAAGGAAGTGAAGGCATTGTTGGCATTGAAGATGGAAGTGGAGAATGTAATTGACGCACAAAAAAGAGCCCTCAAATTTTTAGGAAAATCTTTTTATTGTAGCATTACTGGGGCAGTAAGTGTATTGTCGTTACAACTCACCCAACCGATGGCCATATTTATACCTGCATTGTTGGGGCAATAAGTGTACTGTCATTACAACTCACAAGCGTTGTCATGGTTGTTGTTGTAGATGAGATAGCACCTTGTGCAGCAAGAAAATGATCAAGTTTTCCAAGGATTCCATCTATTGCAGCAGCAATTGTGCTAGGGAATCAAGATTCCACTCTCTAAGGCCTTATTATCTAGCTTTACTCTTACCAATTATTTTTGTTTGAAAATTTCTAAAGATTTTATCAAATGCAATTTGTGCATCATCAGCTACCACCACATATTTATCTGCACCAACGCATTTTTTCATGTCTGCAATCATTGTATTCACATTTCTTAGGGTGTTGATTATATAGATTTGAAAACAATATCTATGCTTCCATCTTTTTTATGCATGTCAATGAAATATTTTACTTTTAATGGTTGTCCATACCTCATAGCGTTAAACCCAGTTTTTTGGGTTGGTCCCTTCATTGGTTGATTCCTAAAATGATTTTTTTTAATTTCATCGAATCTCATATGCATGGCATGGGTGGTTCTTGTCAAATATTGCACTTTATTATGTTGATCTGTTGAGTCATAAAATACAAGATTTTTCTTCGATCTAGGTTGGTCCCTTCATTGGTTGATTCCTAAAATGTTTTTTTTTTAATTTCATCGAATCTCATATGCATGGCATGGGTGGTTCTTGTCAAATATTGCACTTTATTATGTTGATCTGTTGAGTCATAAAATACAATATTTTTCTTCGATCCAACTATGGTACAAGCGCTACAAATTTGGAGGGTCTTCACTTTTTACCTATCAGTGAATGTCTTTTTATTTTAATAGTCTTAGCTTTACATGGCATTCCATATTTGCTTTGCATTTTGTAGTCTCAGTCCAAGATACATGATTTAAATTGTTTGCATGAATTAGTGGAATACTAGAAAACATATTTGGAGCAAGAATAATATTAATTATATCTAAGTTAGTTTAATTTTTTTTAGTAGTCCCGTAGTTATTTATTCTAAATGACATTTTATTTTGTTTGTGTTGGTAATGTTTATAAAGCAAGGAGAGACTTGGAACACACGCCCTTTTAAGTATTTGTTTGTTGTGGGGAGAAATGGTGAATATGATCTACTGCTTTGGATTTTCCAAATCTTGGAATTTGTAATGCGAGTCAAGACTATAATAGTAATTAGTTAGAATAGGATAATTTTAGATGAAATGTTATGAGTAATTAGTTACAACAAGATAATTCTAGATGAAATACTATTTGTTAAAAACTTAAAAGAAAACTATTTACTTTGGGATTATTTGTTTTGAATTATATATATGTGTTTGTATAATTTTATTTTATTCTTCTTTTTCATGATATAACTTTTAAATTTATTAGAAAATTATTCTATTGTTTTAAAAATAACATTTTTAATTATATATATATAATTAGTAAAAAATGATGAAGTGAAAATGAAGTTAAATGATTTAATTTAAATAATTGATGATGTAGAACTAATTAGTAGAGTGAATTGTAGATAAAATTAATTATTTATTTTAAATGAGATGAATTTTAAGTGTCTACAAAATAAAAAAGATTAGAGCTTATCTTGAAATTAGATATATTTCTATTGTGACTAATATAATGCTTTATGTCTAAACCTAATGGCATCCAAAATCTTAACCCTAATTCTAATAATTTTGTCTTCGTGGGTGTATATATTTTTAATAATATATATAAAATAAGTCTTGAGATATCATTCTCAAGACGTCTATTTTTAATCAATTACTAATATATATATTCTAGTCTCTATCTGCAGTTTTGAATTTTGAAATGTTTGAACATGGTTGTAGTAGCCCCTCTATCTAGCTTTTTTTTTTTTAAATAAAATTACTTCCTTTATATGGCACCTCTCTCTTTTTTTGCTGCACAAACATCATACCCAACACCTTTCTCTTTTTTTCCTCTCACTAATGTGTATTGTTTTTTGTTTTTTGTTTTTGTTTTTAAATATGCCAAAATCCAATCAGACCTTGAGCTTAAATCCATCTCTCCATTCAATTTAAAATTTAGATGGAGTAATAATTATATTTAGCCTTTTACATAAAATTATATTTATTTCTATATTCAATTTAAATTTCTTTCAACATATATAAGAATTGTATTTAGTCTTCACATAAATAAGTACATTTCATTTTTGTGGCAATGATTTATAACTATAACTATTATTTATTTATTTGTTTGTTTTATCAACATTGTTGTTAAAACTTACCAAACACAACTAATTAAAACATAACTATTTTAACTATTCTATAACTTTTTGGTCCAGTCGTGCAACTCTTGTTTTAATTGTAATCATAAATTTAGAAGTGTAATTTAAGATATATTTTAAGAAATAGTTTTTTTTAAATTTAATAATAAAAATTTGACAAATTTATTACAAGTATAATATCTTTATCACTTTTCTTATATTTTTAAAAAAATAGAGTGGATGATTTTGTCTATGTTTTTAGATTGTATAATTTTTTCTTTTATATGTTCATGTTGTTTTGATCTATCATATATTTATCATCAATATGAGATAATCTATATTAGGATTTTAATTATTTGTTAGGGCTTGTATCTAATGCAATTTGTTCAATCATGAAAAATAAATGTTGTGTCCATGATTATAATTTTATGTAATTACATTACCCCTTTTTTTTTTAAGTCTATCAATCCAATGGTCCCTATCAAATTGACTCCTTGGCCAATGTGGATTAAATGTTATATTCTTATGCATTGAATTTTGTTTGCTCTCATGACATACTCATATTTTATTGTGCCCTATAATTATGAATTTGAAACCAAATCCCACCCCCAATCTAAGATTTGTATTTTTTCCATGGTAAGCATGCATGTTGGCCCTAACTACATAATCTCTTTCCTTATCCAATTCATGTTTTCTTTGGTGCCTTAATTTGTATTTCCCTACCCACACTTTAGTTCTAATTTTTCATTGATTTGTATTAGTTTTCACCCACATAGCCTAAGGAATGTGCTTAATTGTTCTTCATTTATGTCTATCTACTTAGCTTATCCTCATTATTGCTTGCTAATCATTCATATCATAGTGTGTGTTTTCATCATGAATTCCACTTATTTAAATGTTATTGTATTGGTTAGGAGATCCCCATTAAGATATTGTTCCTCATGTGACTTTTCTCACCTACCACCCACTAACCATTAGATCTCCCTGTAGACATTGAAAATTGTTCTAGGTCTCTGACAACACTTTTCACTAATTTTTCATCTAAAACTAATTAAATAATTTATTATTTAATTAGCGCTAATATTCTTCTTCTAATTCCCTATAATTAAATAATTTTTAATTATTTAATTATTGTTCTTCTAAACCATTAATTAAATAATTTTCATTATTTAATTAATGTTCATCACTATTCCTTCCTAACTATTCCTCTTAGATTAAACAATTTTTTAATTATTCAATCCCTTACTTAATCTTTCCTCTCAAATTAAACAATTCTTTATTTATTTAATTTGTTTTCAATTTCAATCATCCCTAAACTTGCTAATTTTGAATGGTGAGGATAATTCATCTTATTTAATTATAAAATCTTTAATTATCCTCACCGAGATTTTGTTCCCACTTATTTCTCCCACCTTCTCTCACTTAACTCTTTCCCCTTTCCACTCATGATTCTTATTTTCCAAATCCACTCCCCACTTTCGAAATGATGGCTTTTAGTTGAAAATATATAATTTCCTTATTTATTTTCAATTAACTCTTCTCTTTCTCAATATAACTCATCCTTCACTCTTTCATTCCTCCACTTTGGAAAAAGTATATTTTGATGAAAATAAATACTTTCTTTATTTATTTTCAATTAATTCATTTTGTCCTCCACTTTTAAATGCAAGTTTCCCTTCTAACTTTTCCTTGCATTCAATCTTGTCCATTGATTATCATTCAATATTGTCCATTCAATTATCTTTTTGGACTTATTTCTCAATTTAGGGGAGAGCACATCTTTGATTTCCTTGCTATCATTCTGTCAAATTTCTTTCAATATTTAGGGAATTTGATCACATTTGAGAGCTACACATAAAATCTATTGAAGGAATAAGAAGGACAACAAAATGGAGTGAGAGAATCATATCACGAGGGTTTTCATTTCCATTTCTTTCTCACAATATTGTTGATGTATTGGGATTTTATTTCATGATATTTGCTTTGTGGTCTTAGCATTTTGACACCATGTATGCTTTAACCATTTTCCCAAGATACACTCCCTATTCTTTCATGTGTGTTGATCAATCTCCAAAGATGCTTGGCATATGTCTTGTACATAGGTTGCTTTATAGTATTTGTTATTTTTTAGTAGGC
Organism: Sequoia sempervirens; assembly: GCA_007258455.2. Lineage (NCBI taxonomy): Eukaryota > Viridiplantae > Streptophyta > Pinopsida > Cupressales > Cupressaceae > Sequoia > Sequoia sempervirens. The sequence goes on along the minus strand of VDFB02291265.1, from coordinate 10,924 downwards.
CACATATCTCCAAATCTAAATATAGTGGGCTTAGTATTCATATTCAATGGGTCCAATGACTATTCAATGGCACAAGAAATATGTGTTTTATAAAGGAGTTGTATGATGGTATTTTACTAGCTAGTGGGTGAAATTCTCTCAACAAGTTAGCTTTATGTGTGCTAATTTATTAAACCTAACATATTATGGCCACATCATCTAAAATCTCATCCATGTTGATAATTGATCTCCTTACATCTTCAAACTTGTAGAATTAGTCATGACTAAGCAATATTCAAATGTTATATGTCATTTTTAAAGGGTTTTACCTATATAACTTCAATGTGATGTACATGGAAATGGTACAAGTGGGTATTTGTGTCCCTCAAGGTGGCATGATAGTTACTAGTATATATTCAATGGCCATTCATGTGGGTACTTCTCATTGGTCCATGGCTAAATATTAAGTTTGATGGGGACTTGTGGAGCTAGGAATGATGTTGCAAATGGCTTAGGGCCAATACATATTTTTTACACTTGTATTATCTTTGGATTCATTTTTTCTGCATAAAGAACATCAAGGCTCATTAACTATTACTACACATGATTTTGGGGATGAGAAAAAATGAATCAGGGAATGAAGGGATGATATAGAGAAACTTGTATTAAATATTCTTGTATGCCTACAACTAAATATTATTACTTGCATGAATGTATATTTTATACCCTTCTACTAGAAGTACTTTGAACTAATCAAAGGAGGATTTCCTCATTACTATTTTCCTACTATCTATAAATGTGTGCTAATATGATCTATGTTGGAGATAAATTAACAAGGACTTGGCTAGTTTTCTTGTTCTTTCACTTAATTATATTCCCTTAGAGCTATTTAAATTATTTTTTTATTTTATATATATGCATTAGTGTGAGATGAAAAAGGGGTTGACTGTTAAACCAATTTTGCTAGGTGGTCCTAAGTTTTCTCTAGGGAAATAATGTTTGTATGGCACTATTTGTATGAGTGAGAGTTATTCTACATGATTTATAGAAGGTTTCACACTAATATAAGATCTTCATAGGTGATGTCTCCATGGTTGACTAGAATATACTCAATTGATCTTGTGAGTATGTCACAATGTCTCTCTTCCCACATTTGTTTTTTAGATTGCATCAAAGATTGGTTAGTGTTATAGTGCTATAAAATATAATTGCAAGAGATATTGTAATAATATTTTCTTTGATGGAAGTGATATTTTATTGATTTTTAAATGGATCCTTGAGGTAGGATTATGTGTATGATATTTCTACCATTTTTTATTTCGTACATGTATACAATTCTTTCTCTTTGTTATATAATTATAAGAGGAGATCCCTCTTCTTCTAGCTATGGCTATGTTTCCTAATAAGGTAGGCATTGGCCCTCTTATCTAAATCATAAAACTTTATATTTAAGTATACCTCTATTATTCCTTATTATTTTAGAGTTAGTTTTAGGTTTCATCCATTGGAATGATTTGACATTTCACTTTATCCTAATCCTAAGTGTCAAGATAAAAACACATTCAAAGAATCATACTTATGGTCTTCAAGTTGCACGTGTATGTGAAGCTAAGGGGATTCATGCAAAGGGGTATTATTATATTTTTGTTAGGATTTCGTGTTGTACACCATTGCATAAATTGATTTATTATAATATTGTAATTAAATAATTATTTAGTGTGTTGCACTTGGGAGGTGTGTTTAGCCATGTTAGGTAATTATTTGGGGCCACTTGTAAAGTTGTATTGTAACATTGGCTTAATTATTTTATGTGTGAGAGAAATAGGACAATGATTTAATCTTTGGGGAAATATTTAATAATGTGAAAACTTAGTACCTAGTAGTCAATGGTTTTGTGTTCACATGGTCTTGTTGCACATGGTTTTATCTTACCACTTGGTTGTATTTGTGAGCTTGTTTCTATAAAAGAAAACAAATGATTAGTGGTTAAGGTTGTTTGGGTGACTGGGTTGTCATAGTATTGAGTCTTTCTAAGGAGTGCATATGTGAAGCATGGAATGTGATGTGTGGATTCATGCTTGGACACATGCAGGATGCATTAGAGAGGATTATTGTTTTAGAAGTATTCATTATAACTCTATAAGCACATATATTATTTTATTTTTGAACAAGTTGGAGTATGGATGCTTCTGGAGGTTGGATTTTTCCCTCTTGAGGGTCTTCCTAGGGTATATCTTGTGGCTTGTCTATTTGATCTATGCATTATGGATATTTTTTAAGCTTGTATGCATGTTTTTCTCTCATGGGGTTATGTAGGAAATTTATTAAATGAATTATGTATGATGCATTATTTCCTAACAAACTTGGTATTATATCTTTCATGGTTATGGGAGGTGTGATCTCTCAAAAAAATTCATAACCCTTGTTTGGGTAAATTTGGTGAAAATTTGAATCCATGGCAATACATGAAAGATTTGAGACATTACAAGGTATGGACACATTTTGTAGGTGTTGTTTTAGAGATTTGGACTTTTGGGTTTTAAGATTTGTTGAGTTTATTATAGATCTGGGGTTTGAGAGATTTTGGTCAAAAGGGTTTCTTGAATTGTGCTTTCATATGAGGTTTTTATAAGGGAAGTTGGACATATGACCTCTTGAGACAAAATGAACCTCGCCATTAGATCCAAGATGGTTGAGAAACAAAAAATGATATTAAATTTTCCCTATTTGGCCACTATTAAAAATGCAAAAAAAATTACCCCTGCAGCCCTACCTATACAATCGTACAAGTCTACTACAAAGGTAAAAATTTGGAAAAATAAATAACTAAAGTAAAAAGTTTAAAAACCTGCATGAAAAACTCTTCATTGAAAAACTATTTAAAAATAAATTAAAAAATTAAGACCTATGGGGCTGTTGATAGACCAGTCAGCTATGTTAGCATCATTGGTTATGTTGACTGATAGTTGACCAATGACTAGTGGGCTTCAGTGCTAGCGAGCCTAAGCCCCTGGCTTGGGCCCCCTATCTAGTCGGGAAGTGAAGTCCCAACCCCCACTAAAGGAAGTAAAATAAAATTTAAATTGATTTTAAACTTTTTTTGGATTTCACCAGCATAGCGTCACTCAAGTGCTACTAATGGTGTCATCGATTGGCTACCCAAGGGCTACCAGCTAGCCACCTATAAGCATAATTGGGAAAAAAAATTCAAATGGGCATAGCTTTCATCCAAGATGTCAAATTTTTGACTTCCAATAGTCAACAAAAAGCTCTCTTTGAGAACTATGTAGTAGTATAGATTTGGTTACATGTTTTTCAATTTTCCTCATTTTTGGGGGCCTAGAAGTTAGATGTTCTTTGTTACATGGTTTTGGTCATAAATTTTGTATACATTCAATCAATTTTTTTATTTCAAATAGGCATTGGAGAGCATGTTCAGTGTACTATATAGTGGATCAGGTATATTTTTAGTGTATAGTGCAAAGAGAGGTTTGTACTTGTTTGATCACTTATAGGTGCTTGAGAATTAGGGTGTGATTGTGTGAACATACAAACGATTCAAGAGACAAAACCTTAATGATGGTTCCATATTTGGTTTGCAAATTGTGTGGCAAAGATGGTAGAGGGGGAGCAGTGTTTTGTGTGGGGAGCTTGCATGTTAGCACACTTGTATAGGGACCTACACATAGTCACATTCAAGGTTGGATAAAGTTTAGGGCTCATGACCTTGCTGTAGGTATGGGCATGGGATCACATTGACGTGCCTTGCCTGATTGGAGACAGAGTGGGTATTGGTTATAGAGACCCTTGTGTATTTGGTTGGGAGCAGGTCATAGGGTATAAAATATGGGTGACATGGATTACTGGCAATGAACACTAGATGAGTTATCATAGGGGGACATAGTGTGGAGACTATATCGAGAGCTAAAGACATGGCAAGAGTATGAGAGGTATTTAAGGTATACTACCTGATAGTGTTATTTGATAGGGTGGTATCATTATATTATTGAGAAGTAATTCCCCGATAAGGTGTTTCAATAGTTTTGGTTATAGCAAGGAATACTAGAGGGATCACACCATTTTTCTAAAAAGTCACAGGAGACACCCAAGTGGGGGCCCCTAGTGAGTAGGGTTGATTCCATAAATAGTTGGGCCCATATAGCATGGGTTGAGTGGAAGGATCATGAGGAGGTAGTAGATGCAAGTACTATTGGTGCATACAGCAGATGGTGGGTGACACTGAGACTATTGATATTGACGCCACTAGCAGGGAGGAGTGTGCAAGAGCAGCCGAAGGAGGCTATGAGAGAGGTGATGAGGCAAGGATGAGGAGGTGTGGGAGGTATGATGAGAGGTATGAGGAGGAAAATGATATAGGGTGGGAGCATAAGAGCTAACGCAACAAGGGAGGAGTCAAAGGTTGAGGCAGAGGAGGGGGTAGAGGATGGGATTGAGGAGTGGTCTGAGTATGTGGAGATTGAGGTATTAAACAAGGATTGTTGCAAATGAAGGTGAAATATTATAGCTTAAAACTTGTAAACCTAGATGTGACTATAGATTTAATTAACTTTTATTTGTTACAATTATTTATGTATGATTAATCTGTTTAGATCAATTTTACCAATTGTAGAAAGAGAGAAAAGATTGTAGAAGAACAAGACAAGAAGATAGAAGTGACACAGCATATACGTGGAGAAGCGCTTTTGGGAAAAAAATCCACCAGAATCAATAGTGCTTGTATTATTTAACCTTAGAACAAGATTACAATAATACTATATCAATCCTTGATTGATACATGCTTCCTTGCCTTCAAAAATCCTTCTTCACAACCTACAAAAAACTCTCATACACTTTTACAGCACAAGCTATCCATGCATTCCATGTGACCAAGCATGAATCCACACATCCCATTCCATGCTTCAAACCCTCACACATACAAAAGATCAACCTGCTAACTTGTAATAAACTCTTATGCAATTACTGCAATAAATAGACAATTAATGAGCATCTAAACTCATAAGATTTGTACAAAAAAAGAGCATAAATCTCCTCACAAAAAACCACACCTAGATTGTGCAAGTAGAGTTCCACACTATAGCATGAAGTCAAAACCAAAGTATCCTCAATTTAGGTGCCCCAAATTGAACACTTAACTGATCGTTGGTCAATAAAATATCTTGTAAGAATCACCTCAAAGTTGGCTCCCAAGAATGGGCCCACTAAACTGAGCCTTGTAAATATCTTCTCATGCAAAAGGTGTTAACTCAAAGATGCCAACTTGGGTGCCCAAGGTGGGTCCAAGTCAATCTTAGTTAACTGAAACATATATCTCCACCAATTCATGCAAACATTATGCATGATTGATCATCCCCACTTAACTGAATGTATCCACCTATTATTTTTCATGCAACTGAAGTCATTAGTCATGCAACTCAAGTCAACTAAAGTCAACTAGCATTCAACTCAAACTAACTACAAGCAACTGAATATAACTAAACTAAATTGAGCTGAACTAATACTAAACTAAACTAAATTGAACTCCACTCATGTAAATACCAATCCCTAACTTCTAGGATCTTTACATGCATTACTGAAGTGTTATCATTCCTCCAAATAGTTAACTTAAGCAAGGTGGGTTCCACCTTCCATGTGGGTGCCCCATGTGCTCTTATTTTTTAGGAACTCTTCTTGGACATCCCCACATGTTCCTATCATTTAGGAATAATCACAAATGTCAATTTACATGTTCAAATAATCTCTTTCTAATCCTAGTGTTGGGGAACACTTTACAAGTATTTAGGAGATACATGAAATATGTTTAGGATTGCAATTAAATGGCATCCCATTCCCAACATTCTCCCACTTGACATTATACTATGACCAAGTGAAAATCCTTGTTCCTAAACATGCAGCAACAACAAGAATGCAAGAAAAAATGAAGAACACCTAACACCTCAAGATTGGCAAAAACATTGAACTTGAACAAAGAAGATAGAATGAAATGATTATACCTTGTTCCTTGGTTGGCCCTTCAATCTTCGATGTTGTGTATGCTCCTTGGATGGAAAATGTGATTCAAGATGCAAGATGAGCTTGAATGTGTGATAATGGAGGATTCAAGTGCTATGATGAAGGCAAAGTATGCAAGTTGGCTAAGTATGGTTCAAATGGTAAAATGGAAAGAGTTTGGTATCAAGTGCATAAGGTTTCCAAATGAGAGAAAAGAGGGGGTATTTATAGAGGTTATTGAATTATCTAGAGAATTCAATGGTCAAGATTGAGCCACCATGGCCAAGATGAAGGGCTAGGGTGAGTTGAGGACTCACAAGCCCTCACATCTTGACATGTGGAAGGTGAAATGGCCAAGGATGTGATGAGGTGTAGGTGAGGTGGAAGGACATGTACCTTGAAAGTACATTGGGAGATGAGAATATTTCCTTAAAAGGCAAGTTCTTGTTCCCAAATGGTTGGAAAGTGACATGAGAGGAATTTTACTATTCTTCAAAAACCTCCATGGGGAAGAGGAAAGTAGTTGGAAAAATAAATGTGAATTAAAAATTCACATGCTTGGAAGAATCTCATGGACAAGACAAGGTTCCAAAAAGGGAAGCATTTTCCCACATGTGACTTGATGTGACAAGTCAAAGATCACATGGGAAAGAGAAAAAGGAATTTAATATTCCTTGGAAGGATAAAAGGAAATAAAAAATTCCTTGGGAGGTTGATTAGGCTAGTTAATGAAGGATTAGAAGAGGGTTAGGTGGCTAAGAGAGATTACGGGCCAACTTGCAAAAGTTGGAGGATGTGACACATCTTAATCAAAGATTAGGCATGTGCACATTCCTAATGATGGAATTAGGAGGTTGATTAAGATTAAGGAAGGGATGTGACATGTGAGGAATTAAATAAATGTCATATTTATTTAATTCATTTGATGAAAGGGGTAAGGTATTTAATTATTAACTGGATACCTTACGGGTTTAGATGATTTAAGGGTATTAATTAAATAATAACAATATTACTTAATTAATGCTAATGAGAGGTTATCTAGACGAAGAGGGAAATTTTGGACAAATATAAGTGTCCAAATTTAGGTGTCTATATTTTTCCCCTCTTTGAGATTGTGTTACGAAGTAGCATCATTTCAAAGAAGATTAAAACATAGAACCCAGAAGAAGATGGTTAGATCGGAAAAGATGCCCCAATCATTCAAAGGAGTGACTAGGAAGGAAAAATTATGGGGGTGAAGATGAAGAGTAGGGTTTGAGGATGCCCCCTCGATAGGACATATGGGTTCAAGAGAACACAGGTGTGCTCTTGAAAGGGATGAAACGATGCAAGAGTATATGAGGAAGATGATCCAAAGTGATGGATAAGAGAGGAAGATAAGTGATAGGAGATGGATGAAGCACAAATGGATATAAGGACAAATTTGATGGTGCCCCAGTTAAGCTACAAGCCAAAATGGGTTGATGATGGATGGAGTGTTGTCAATGAGGGAATGATATATCCTGAAACAACATGAGGATAGGGAAGGATACATCCCTATGAGAGGTATTGATGAAAGTGTTGTTGATGAGGGAAGGATACATCCCAAAACAACATGAGGATAGGGAAGGATACATCCCGACAAAAGGGTTGTTGATGATGGAAGGATACATCCTAAAATTACACCAAAGGATAGGGAAGGATACATCCCGATGATGATGATGATGGTGATGATTAGATCAAGGCTTGTAGCAAGGCGGGGAAAAAGACTGAGGATGTGATTAGATGATTTGTGCTATATTGAAATGATGATGATTGGATTGAGATGGGGGACGGATGAAAGGAATAAAAATGATGAGGGACAAGATGCTTAGAATAACCAATCAATATTATTCCAAGAAGATTGAAGAGATGAGGATAAGAGATTGGATGGATATGGAAGGGAGATTGATGGAGGAATGGATGGGGGGGATGAAATGCAATCCTAATGCAATTTTCCATTTTCAGAGCACTGATTTTTGCTATAGCATAAGACACCAAGTGTCAAGGTATGTGGAACCAAGGCGAATTAGTGTCTAATGCATGAAACAAACACAAAACACAAGAAGGCTATCCCAACATCCAAAAGTCACGATGACTTTGGTCATGCCAAGTATTGGAATAACCAAAAGCACACGAGGATGCCCTAGTGTAACACAAGACCACAAGAATCTTGGTGGGTACTACATGGGACAACCAAGACGACACAAACAAACAAAAGATCAAGAAATGCCCCTCTGTTTTCCAGTCAAAGCACACCATGATATTGTGGATCAAGGTGACCATGATGGGGTGTGATAGGGAGCTCAAATGATAAACAAAAGCCAAAGGCATCAAAAGATCACAATCAATTTCAAATGTCCTTTTCCATAGGATCGAAAGGATGGATGGGGTTGATTAGGTCTATTAGGAAGGATGCGTCCTATTGAGACCGATGATGGAAACTAAACTAAAAGATCGATAGGACATGGGATATTCGAAACCGACTAGATCTGATGATACAATTGGATCTCATTTATGAAGAACCAGCGAGATAAGGGTATACTTGATGACACGACACAAGACACGAGGTAGAAGACTGACACACCCTAGGGACCTAGGGGCTCAGGGGCCGATCAAAGATTAGCCTTGCCTACATGAAAGCATAGAGCCCTCATAGTTTGATAAAAGGTTGATGACTGACCATGGATAAAAGCAGAAAGAGGATGATGAAGACCGATGATGGATGGATGACAAGGATTGGACAGAAAAAAGTAGAAAGACTAATGATAGTTGATAAAGGAGCCCCGGGGGTGGATCAAATGATCGACCTTGCCTATGTGAAAGCGCAGGGGCAACATAGTTCAATAAAAGACCAAAGACAAATGATGGATAAAGGATGATGTGATAACCATGATAAGCAGATAAAAAGATGGGACCGATATGATGAGACAAGATCTAGACCTGGTGGATTGGATAGGATGATGACGATCACATGAAGCTCAGGGATGGGATAGTTATCCAAATCAGCAAAGGTGAAGTGGGAGGATGACAAGATAGATAGATGAATGATGAGAAAGGATAGGAGATTTGAAAAGATGTGTAAAAGAAGCAGAAGTGAGAAGATAGATGACATCGGATTGTGTGGGGAGTAGCCTATAGCTAGATTCTAATGACAAGGGATTATGAGATGGGATGAGGATAGAGGTAAATGGATAACGAAATAAGGATGGGGGGAGGAAAAGGATTGTTTGGATGGATTGGATAGAGGGATAAGGAGTTGGATGAGGAAAAGGTTATTGGCTAGATAAATGGATAGATAATAATTTGGGTGATGGAAAGGATTTATTTGATGGATGGATAGAGGGATAAGGATGGGGAGATGGAAGGGATTTTTTGCTAGATGAAGGATGTCTCCAAGGACTATGACACAAAGGAATATAGATGCCCCCACTCTAAATATTTCATGTGTCATGAGGCAGGAGGGACACAAGATGAGTGGATGGGAAGATAAAGGATATAACTAGAGGAGGATAGGATGGGTGACTAAGGAATACGATAGAGCATGGATGAAGAGAATGTATACCGAGAGGTGTCCAAAGCATGCATAGATAGGTGCTCCTATTTTGATCAAGATCACAAGAAGGATGGAGGGATGGGAGATAAATGGGATATGATGGTAGGATGCGAAAGATAGGTGGGATGGAGGGGATGAATGAAGAGGACGTATAGCATGAAGCATAGCAGATGGAGGGAATGCATATCAAGAAGTTTCCCCCAAGTGTGGAAAAGGATGGATGGGGATTTACGTATGATGCCTGTTTTCCATATTTTCATCATGGTACTTATCCAAGGCGCTTGTTTGCCAAGTTTTGACCATTGAATGATTTTTTTTATTTTTTTTTTACTTTTTTTTATTTTTGGATAGAAAGTGGATGGAGATGGACAAGGATAGACGGATGTGGATAAGGGGATTTAGAAGATACATGATAAGGATATGGATGAAGGACTCAAGCATCAAATTCCATACAAGGTATTAAGATCCCATGTGTGAAGTGACTATTGGATGTTGGTACAACCTTATTAGGATAAATGGATTATGCAAGAGGATGAATTAGAGGGATTTGATGGAGAAAATATGTTGGATAATGGATGGGATGTTGGAAAGGGTATGGATAGAATGATGGGGTGGTGAGTTCAGGACCAACATTGGCACTTGTGGTGGTGTATATGAAAGGATAACAGGATTAATGGATGGAGAATGCAAGGATAATGGAGGAGATGGGATAGTGAATATTAGGACATAAGGACCCAAAAAAGATTTAGGAGATGAAAGGGGGTTATAATTAGCTTTTGGATTAGAAACTTTGGATGTTGTTATAGATTTTTCTTTTGAAGGTATTGCATCTTTTTTATTTGGGATCCACATGGTTTTGATCTTTCCTTTGGTGGGCCTTTGTGACTGATGGGTATGATTCTAATTTTGGATTTGATTTTTCTTTTTCTTCAACATGTCATTTCAAGGGGACATGGGGAGCTTTAGATTCATGTGGATGTTTAGATTCATGCATTTTTACTTTAGCATCCAAATTTCTTTTAATAGCAATGGGATGGGTGCGAGGAGATGGATGATGTGGAGTGATGGAGGTAGGATTATGAGGATTACGTGTAGATGGAGGATGTGTAGGTATGTGCATGTGTTGATCTTGATTAGGGGACATGAGAGTGGGATGTTTATGATGGGTGACATGGAGGCATGATGGATGGATGAAAGGATGAATAGGATGAGATGGAGGAGGTGATTTTGGGATATAAGGGCCCAAAATAGATGTAGGACCTGGAGAATACATGGATGGAGTAAATGGAGGATGGGAGATGGTGGATGGAGGGATGTAAGGACCCAAAATGGATGGAGTAGATGAAGGAGGAATATGGATGG